>LPNX010939746.1:32896-108121 GCA_001517045.1 Pseudotsuga menziesii
TTATGCTCCAAGATTCCACGGCATGTGTTATACGGTTGGCATTTGTATATGATCCAAGTTTTGGATTTTTCCATGATTAGGATTTGTAATTATTTGGCCATGCATTAAATTGGTACTTTGTTTGACCTTAAAAATGTTCCCTCGTTGCAAGTTGGTAGCACAACTAGGCCCATGAGGTGACATGAGAGTAAATATATGCCATACATCTGGATGGTGAGATCTTACTATTTCAAAGGTTTTGTAAATGAACCTTTACTCTGTTTTAGCTCTCATTTGGTGGAGTTGTTTGGTCGGAGGTCAGTTGAGGGCTGAGCTCTTCTCTGTTTGATTGTTGCTCTCATTTTACTGCGTTATTGGCATGCCTAGTGCATGAAATATGCTCTGTTTCACTGGGTTACCAACTTGTCTATTTCTTTACAAGGCGAAATGGTTTCCAACGCCTCCTTATATGTCTTCCTTTCAATGTCAAATCTTCGACGAGCTTCCAACTCTGCTACCATGCGAAAATTATGTTCTAATATGTGAGCAAATACTTGGTACTATTACTCTGCATTTTATTTGGTTTGCAAGGATTAGTTTTCAGGGTTTACTGATGCTTTTTTTTTATGGTTGCAGGATGTAGAGGGATAAAGGGTACTCCGAAGGAGCCAACTCTTGGACCTAGATTCCAAATGCCAAGGTAAGGGTTTACCATTGTTAAAAAACATTTCATTTTGTTATTATCTTTCCAATGTTTGACACTTACTAGAGCTAGAAAAATGTGTTGGTTGAAGGTGCTAGATAGAGAGTCGACAGGGTAACCTCCTCCCAGGCCTACATTTTTAAATGACCAAGGAACTTGTTCAAATTAAAAAAAAAAAATTAACAATTTATTTTAGGATTCAGTCAAAACACACACACTGATACCATGTTTGTTGGTTGTAGGTAGAGCTGGGGAAAAGATTAGGATGTGAGTGTGGCCACCAATATAAGTAATATTAGTTTACTTTTTTGGTTCTCTACGTTTGTATTATAACCCTAGCGGCTCATCCTATGGACTCGCATCTATTGCCTTGACAATGCTTTGAGTATCTTGAAGTGTTTTTCTTAAAGTCTTTATGTGGGGTTTTTGGGTTCCATATCTAATGGACTTATTCCCATTCTATTACGATTTGTATTAAAAAAAAATTAATTAACTAAATGTGTTAGCCATCTGTGATGGACTTACATCCACTTCTGTACCAATTATAAGTTTAAAAAAAATAAAATACACAGTGGCCCATCCTTGGATTTATACGATTTGGTTAATGGTTTGTGCTTAGGGTTCAAGTCTCTGTGATGTTTGTTTTAATTAAAAGGCATACATCCTTGATGATCTTACGGTCATGAAGCTAGTATTTAGTATATTAAACGTTGTTTATTTTGTTGGTAACATCATGGTGATGATTGCCATCTATAATATCGATTTAGATTTTGTGTAATGGATAGTAGCCATTTAAAATGGTCTTACGACCAAATTATACTTGTTCTAGGTACTTATGATTTTTATTATTCCCCATAGGGTATGCAATAGTGTGAAACTCTTGGTGTATTGTGGTAGTGGCCATTTGGCATGGGCTTCAACCTTAACGTTTGATTTAAGAAAAAATATGTGATCTGTAGTGTACTTATGGATATACCTACGATTTGATTTGTAAATGAATGAGATTTGCTTTACTATAAGTGAACCATATTGGAGGTCATCATAGACACAATCTTTCTTCTTGCTTGTAAATTGAATTTGTACTCTAATACCAATGTAGATATCGATTCTCATTAAGAAATCGGTGTAGGTTGATTAGAAATTCAATCTTCCTCTTTCTATAGTATATTCTTATGCCAACGATTACTCTGATTAAATTTTTAGCCAAGGGATGGGTTAACTCAATTGGACTGTAAATAAAGTTATTACTTTAAAGGGATTCAATACCATGATCTCTGTAATGTAGGTTAACATGTGATTTGGTTTAGATTCGATTGAGATTCATGTATCATTAATTTCGTCATGTTCATTAAGAGTTCTATTCATGAGTTATTTTGATTTTTTCTGTGTATATGATAACAATAATGCATTTGATAATTGACATAAATGTTTGAATACACATCAAGGATATTCTCGTGTAGTTTATCTTAAAATTTAGGATTGTTATGTTACTTTAGGAATAGTTCTTTGATCCATATAGATCTGTTTTCTAGGATATATATAAATAAAATACCCTAGGTTCATTCAGTAGGAATTTAATATTAAAATATTAACTACCAAGATTCGACAGATAGTTAATTATAATAGAAAAATATTAGTTGTAGAAGATCCGATCTATACATAAACAAATGCTTAACACTGAATAATTTCTAGATAAAAGAAATACAAAGGTTTGTACTTTTACTACATAATTATAATTTTGATAACTAAAAGAGTTGATTTACTAACTTGATAACTCGATAGAATAAGAAAAAAGGATAGAATAAATTTAATAATATAAGCCTATCTAGTTAAATTTGATTTCCAGAGTGCAATATTTAACAAATACAGTTTAAGCATGATATTTATATAGAGACTATGTCGATGCATCTAAACGCCTAGGAACATGAATTATATGCATCATTTCTACTAACAACAATATCATATTTAACATATATATATATATATATATATAACGAGTAATAAAAAAACCTTGGCACCAATGCTGGGAAAAGAAAAGTGGAGAAGTTGTTCATCCCAACCAACTCCCAGAGCGGCCAAGCTACTTGCTCCAGAACCTCCAAGCATGTTCACTGAACCATGAGATAAAAAATCCTTCAATGTGACATCTCTTTTATTCTCATATTTAATTCCCATCCAATTATAGCCTCATTTTTCTCATATACATACTAATTTATAATATTTTTCCTAGGACATGGTTATTTATGAGTCTTGTGCTCTTTAACACTCAACTAAGAGTGATGCCTTGATTTTTGGAGATGATGCCTCCTATATCTTAAGTTCTCACTCAGTGGCTTCAGTCACATGTATTTTCCTCTTGTGGGTCAACAAAGACTCTTTAACAACTATATCAACTTTTGTAGCCCTTCAACATATTTTATTAAATAAAAATGTTTTATTACAAAATGTTTATTCTTGACTTTTCTCTCAAAAATAATAAAATAATAGTTAAAGAATTTTTCCATGAGAATTAATAATAAATCATTGATTCAGTGTGTATTAGATGGGAAAACATAAATTAAATAGTCATTCCTCCCAACCAACTCCTAGAGCATCCAAGTCTCACATGATCAAGAATACAACATCCCTAAATTTTGAGAAATTAAAAAACAAATTATTTACTCTATGTAACTTGATTAATTCCTGAGATGATAAATCCATGATATGTTATACTTTACCCTTTTACAAGATGATTGAGTTAAACTGCAAGACTTACATTACTTATGTTTAGTGTTTTCCATAAGTATGTTCATTTTTCAACAATATGTCGATATTGTCTTGTTGCTATAACTACCTATAACTGTCTTTTCAGTCTTGGTCCTTCCTTAGAGCTAGGAAGAGAAAGTTTGTAGGTCTTACTTAGCCTCCATGGATAACGAATAAACCCTTGTTTTCCTTGTGTAGGTGAGCACGATTTAAATCTTTATTTACAGAAGCAAGGTTCTAAGTCACAAATTCAATCATTAATTCTAAAAAAGGGCGGAACACAAGGGTTGGACACACCTATAAAACATGACCTTTAAACATGTGCTACCAAGAATTTTTATACATTATGTTATATTTTATAATCTTATTATCCTTCCCTTACATATAACCATACAAAGGTGTCAACTAAATAGTGCATCGAAGGTTGACCATAATAATAATGTGATGGAACTTGATAGGAATGATATATGTTGCATATTTAACATTTTGACTATGGGGCCATGTGGATGTCTTAATGGCTCCAGCTGTTGGCAACCAAAATTCGCTCAAAACCCTAGGGGTTTAATGGTACTGTTATATCTAAGGTTGTTTGATTTTTTACCTTACGGTTTTTATTATGATGAATCTTTATTTTTTAATTTTTGTCTTGTTTTATGCCTTATTCTTTGATTGAATGCTATTATTTTTTGCATTTTTTAATCTTTTGAAGCCTCGAAATCTTCGCTCATTTAAATCCATGAACCTATGTATGTGCAAGAGGTTTTATATTATGGATTGGACTATTAAAACTGGTAGTATTTCTCAAACTGGTAGAATTTTACAAACTAGCAGCATCTTTTCAAAGAGTATTTTATTAAAAATTGTTATTCATAAGTACCATGGTATATAAAAATGAGATAATGAACTATGGTTATATAGCATATTCATGTTCAATAAATTCGGTACTTGATATGAACACTCCTTAAAAGCACTTTTGTTCACGAAATAATGAGTTTCATCGTGTCATTCATGGGCTTGTACAACTATTTTGTTTATGGAATTAAAATCACTCCATGCAATGAGTATTAGTACTAATCATGACAGGGTCAACAAATTGAATAATAATAATTCATTTTCCCTAAAAACTGTCTTGTTATGTTGCCTGAATGCTCTTGCGAACCGTGAGAAGGACATTCAGAGAGTTGTTTTTATACTGTCAACATTTATTGTTCAGGATCTCTAAATCTATATGATTGAAACAACGAATTCAAGGTTTGAAATAGCAAGGGTTTGTTTTAATTCTGAATGTTCGTTCTTGAAAAGGGAAATATTATATTGTATAAGTCTCTCTACATTTGAAAGTGAGTTGCTTCTGCATAAATTCTCTTTTAAAGTGTATAGTGTGAAGGGGTTTCAGAAATGTCAAAGACAGGAGAGAAAGAAGATCCAGAAATCATGGTAAGAAGAAAAACAGGAGGCTTAATTTGCAGGTTGGAGCCAAATAACACAGAATGGATAATGAAGTTTCCAAGATCAGCCCAATTGATGAAGAATGTCGGATGGTTTGCCTTCTGTGAGAAATTACAAGGTTATCATTCACAGGTAACCATGTCTTTTATTAAAAACTATAAAGATGAAATGGTTCAGCTTAAAATCTTAACAATCAGGGTAAATGAAGATTCTATTCTTGAAGCAATAGATGTTCCGGCATAGGGAGAGAAATGGTTTAAACAACAGGATTTCCAAGGAGATTACAGTGATTTTTTGATTCCATATTTTGAGAAATTAGATTGGAAAAACAGTATCCATGTGAGCAAAATAAAGCCAAGTTGGAAAATTCCTTTAGAGATGGTACAAAACTATATTACATGTGATGACCGGTATGACAGGGTGCTTAAATGCCATTTAAGGTTGTTGATGCACCTTAATGGAATTTTACAGCTTAATATCCCATTCTAATTATTAAAAATCCTTCAGAAGATGATCTCATGGGTTCAGGGCCATCGAGAGCATACTACTCGACCAGTCTATCATCAGGGTTTAATCAAACTATTGATTTTATCAAAGTTGCACAGGGAAGGACGAACCTGGGAACCTTTGTTGACATAGCTAGGGTTCAAAGAAAATCCTAAAGAGAAAGGAAATAGGATGATGGAAGATTTAGACCAGCAAACAACAAGTCACAAAAAAAAATTCAAGCTATTGTAAAAGAAGGAAAGGATTTTACAGAGAGACCAATTGAGGAAGGTTTGTGTCCCCAAACTTCATTCAAAAATGAAAAACCTGAAAAACTGAGTGTTATGTTAAAAAATATAACCTCAAAAAATAAAACTCGTAATCAGCTATTGAAGACAGAGAACAGGGATGTGAAGCCAAGGACTAGGTTAAGAAAGAAGCTGTAGATAGAGAAGAAATAAGCACATGAAGATGGCATGGAAATCGTGATGATAGATGATGCTCTCAGTGAAGAAACTGTACATACATCTAAAGATTAGTATTGTTCAGATATTGAAAATTTTATTGATGTTTAAGGAGTTGCAGGATCTATATCTGAAGCCTTTTGCACAAAAAAACAAGTTGATTCAGAGGATTGCTCAGTATCAAGGACTCTACAAGAAGAAGAAGTCCATATGAAAGAAGAAGACGTGGAAATATCTCCAGAACTAAACCAAGTCAAGAAGTATTTCCAGACATACAAGGAGAAAACTAGGTATTTACAAAACATTAATGAAAAATTGATGATAACCAATACAAGACTTTGAGAAGATATGGAGGATAAGGAGGTAGATTATCAAAAATTGCTGTCAATATCTAAAGATATTCTAATGGAAAAAAGAACCACCCAGAAGCAGCTTGAACTCATCAAGGCTCAGAGTAAGGAGGACAACAAAGATGCTGAATTTGCCAAATTGCAAAAGCGTTCCCAGGTTTTAAGTGATTTGACTATATTAGCAGAGGCTTCCAAAAGTATTTAGATGTAGAATTGTAATTTGCTTTTGAAAGTAATGTTGTTTATTGATAGATGTCTCTTTATATTACACTTGTACTTAAACACTGTTTAAATGGGATTGACTTCCCTATTTTTGAGAAGGTTCGATCCATAGAAGTAGGATGTTATAGTTAGCTTAAACAAACAGATATTTTGTATTTAAGGAAAGTCTCTAGATGAGACAAAGATTGGCAAATTGAGTGATGGAGATCCAGTTTTGATAACTTGTTGTATGACATGAAATACTCTACATCTTCAATACAGGTTCTACCTTGATATGAGTATGATTATGATTTGTCTGTGTATCTTATGAATTGTGTTTCTTATGATTTATCTTGTATATGGTCAATTGAATCCCATTGCAATGATTCTTATGCTGAAATACAACTATCTTTAAACTTTTAAAAAATAGAGACAACCTCATTTCATAATTTCATGATTGTAGTTCCTTTGATATTGGATTTTGTATCTTGTTTTATGTTATACAGTTCCTTAATGATTGTGTGATTTTCCTATAGCTTTGATTACATACCAGCCCAGTCTTTATATTGATTTCATTGAAGTATATTTTTGAAAAAGATTTCTTTAAGATTGAACCCCTGTAGTATAGGTTCAACTTTAGGGATAACAGGTACCTCGTGAAGGGTGTAACTCGTGTTCGAAGCCTTGTCTCATATTGGTTTTGGTTATTGTCTGGAGATTTTTCGTCGGACCTTTGTCTAGGGTACTATGTATCTTAACTATATTTTCATTGTGGGAGAGCCAAGGTGCTCGTCTCTCAACATCCTTCCTTCTCGTCGATAGACTTGTGGTGTATTTCATGTCTCAATTTAAATGGAATATAACACTAGTTGTCGAATTCTTGTTGCCAATGCTGACTTGGTTAAAGCATTCATCAGGTAAAGAAACTGAAGCTTGTTTGTTTTTCTTTTGTTTGAAGGTTATCAAGTTCTTCTATTAGTTTTCAATTAGTTTCAAAAGATGACCTATGTTAATGTTGTGTATAGGATATTCTTCGCAACAAACCGTGGATTAGAAAAAATAGCTCGATGTGGGGTTAAAGGCATTATTCCTGGTAATTCCCGTTAACTTCCTTCCCTTGGCTATCAGTCTAGTAGCATCAGCTTACTTTGTGTTTCCATGGAAATTTTTATGACTCCATTTCCATGTTCATCTTATTGGATAAGATCCTTTTGGGTAGCCGTGAGGTTTTATTTTACACTTGGAATAATTGTAATGAAGAAAAACAGTCAACTGTGAAGTCAATTGATTGTGATAAGTTTGTTTTGATATCTTGAATTATGACACAGGTTTTGTTTTTGAAAAATAGTCTACAAATGTCTCTGTAAATATTTACTCTAATACAAAGGAACCTGTGAGGGTTTGTATAATGCCATGTTATTTTCTTGTAATAATTGTAACCTCAGTTTACTAAATCATTGGTTCTCTGTGCAATCTTACAAATAGATGCTCTATATTTTGATTATTAGTTCTATTTTTCTTTTTACAATTTTGTACAGGTTTATAAATAATGTGCCCATGGGGCCTTTATACTATTGTGTTTGTTTTTAGAAAATGGATCGCAAGCCACTATAACTGGTAATTGTTGCTACTTAGTTCAAGCAATGGATTTTATAGTTTGAAATGTGACCCATGAGGGTGTTATATTTATAGTCTTGACTCATATCTTGACCTTATAGTTTTGTTGTTGCAAATAAAGAAAAACCATGCAACCGTGAGGCCTTTTCCCTAACCTCTTTGGTTTTTAAAAAGGGTCGTAGGGCCTCTGTTAAAATATATCGTTATTGGTTTTAAGTTAAAAAGGTTTTGTTTTGAGAAAAAATACTAGGTCAATCATGAGCCTGTATTTATCCTTCCTTTTTATGGAAGCAGTAAGGCCATTCTATGTTTACAAGTTGTGAAACCATTACTAGGTTGGCTAGACTATTTTAAAATGGATTATAATATTTTTTATAGTTGAGAATAAAAGGAAATAAGCTTTAATGACTCTTAATATTTTTCCTGTGTGCATTTTAAGTGCAGATGATAATATAAAAATGTATTTCATCCCATAACTTGTGTTGTTGTCCCGCTGATAATCTCGATTTGATATTAATTTATAGGATTGAGTCATTCAAGCATTATACTATTTCTCGGATTTCTTTTAAGTTCGGCATGGCTCTTTTGTCTGTCGTGAGCAATTTTCAAATTGCTCTATATGTGCTTCATTGTTAGCTCCAGTTCTTTTAACAATTCAGTTCTTCACAAAAATATGTCTATTGGATTACTCCATGTAATAGGAGTGCTACATTTTCTACCATATAATATTTCAAAAGGGCTGAGCTTTTCTGAAGCTTGATAGTATTATTATACGCAAATTCAACTAAGTGATTGTTTTAAAATGGATTATACTATTTTTTATCGTTAAGAGTAAAAGGAAATAAGCTTTAATGACTCTTAATATTTTCCTGTGTGCATTTTAAGTGTAGATGATAATATAAAAATGTATTTCATCCCATAACCTGTGTTGTTATCCTATCGATAATCTCGATTTGATATTAATTTATAGGATTGAGTCATTCAAGCATTATATTATTTCTTAGATTTCTTTTAAGGTTGGCATGACTCTTTTGTCTGTCGTGAGTAATTTTCAAATTGCTTTGTATGTGTTTCATTGTTAGCTCCAGTTCTTTTAACAATTCAAGTCCTAACAAAAATATGTCTATTAGATTACTCCATGTAATAGGAGTGCTGCATTTTCTACCATATAATATTTCAAAAGGGCTGAGATTTTCTGAAGCTTGATAGTATTATTATATGCAAATTCAACTAAGTGAAAATAATATTCTCACTTATTGGGATAATCTCTAACATACATTCGTAACATATTTTCTAGTACTTGATTGACTCTTTCTATTTTTCCATTTGTTTGCTCATGATAAGAAGTACTGAAATTCATATTAGTATCTAGTCCTTTTAGTAAAGATTTCCAAAAATTACCAGTAAATTTAGTGTCTCTGTTAGAAAATATTACCTTTCGAATTCCATGCAAATGAAATATTTCCTTCATAAATATGTCAGCAATGTTAGTAGCTTTATGAGTTGTTTTAATGGGTATAAAGTGTGCTTCCTTACTTAGTTTGTCCACAACTACCATTATTGAATCATTTTCTTTTTAATTTTTAGTCAAACGAGTTATAAAACCAATACTCATTACTTACCATTTCCAATTTGGAATTCATAGTGGTTGTAAAGACCTCCTGGGTGTTGATGTTCAGCTTTAACTTGCTGACATTCTATACACCTAGCTATAAATTCAGCAACTTCTTTTTTCATATTAGGCAACATAGTCTTTTCTCAACATTGTTATCATCTTTTGATATCTTGGATATCTGGAATAGGGACTTTTGTGTACTTAATTCAAAATCAATAGTTTAACTTTCGGTATGTTAGGCATATAAAGTCTGTTTTTATACATCATTAGACCTTTTTCATTTAAACAATAATCTGTATTTAATTTTTTAGATTCATTCTAAGTTAATTTTTCTCTTAAATTTTGGTATTCTGTCAAGTTTTATTCCTTCTTCTAATTTATCATCTAATTTAGTTTTATAACTGCTAATGGAAGCTATAAAACTTGTTATTGCATTTCTTCTTAAGGCATCAACCAATTTATTTTTCTTTCCTTTAATGTGTTTGATCTAAGAATCATATTCACTAAAAAAATATAACCATCTAGCGTGTGTTGAGTTAATATTTTGTTGATCAAGCAAATATTTTAAGCTTGTGTTATCAAACATTAGAAAAAACCTTTTACCTATTAGATGATAGAACCCCATCTTTAAAGCATGGATTATGGCAGCCATCTCTAAGTTGTAAGTTGCATAATTCTTTTCGTATGTTTTTAACTTCCTCAATTCATACACAATTACGTGACCTTCTTGTGTCAATACTCCACCTAAACCTTCGTTGCATGAATGAGTTCATATGACGAAATATTTGTGTGGGTATCCTATGTTTAGAATAGGTGAAGTGGTTGATAATTCTTTTAATTTATCTTAATGGCTCCAGCTCTGGGAAACAAAGCTTTGCTCAAAACTCCAGGGGTTTAATGGTACCTTGAGAAGGGTGTAACTCGTCTTTGAATCCTTGTCTTTTATTGTTTTTGGTTATTATTCACAGAGTTTTTACTGGACCTTTGTGTGCGCTACTATGTAGCTTAACTGTATTTTCACAGTGGGAGAGTCGAGGTGCTCCTCTCTCAACCTCCTTTCTTCTCATTAGCAGACTTGTGGTGGATTTCATGTCTCCATTTCAAAGGAAGATAACAATGGTGGTGAGATTCTTGCTGTTGACACTGACTTGATTAAAACTTTCATCAGGTAAAGAAACTGAAGCTTGTTTGTTTTTATATTTTTTGAAGTTTATCAAGTTATTCTATCAGTTTTCAATTAGTTTCAAAAGATGACATTTGTTAACATTGTGCATAGGAGACTCTTTGTAAGAGACCATGGAGAAGAAAAACTAGCTTGATGTGTTGTTAAAGGCGTTAGTCCAGGTAAGATCTATTAAATTCCTTTCGATGGCTCTGATTCTAGTAGCGTCAGCCTACTCTATGTTTCAATGGCAATGTTTGGAACTCCATTTCCATGTTTATCTTCTTGGATAAGATCATTTTGGGTAGTCGTGAGGTTTTATATTACACTTGGAAGAATTGTAATTAAGGAAAACATTCGATCATGAAGTCGATTGGTTGTTCTAATTTTGTTTTGATATCTTGAATTATGACATGGTTTTGTTTTTGAAAAATAGTCTACGACTGTCTCTGTAAATATTTTGTTTAATACGAAGGAACAAGTGAAGGTTTGTATAACACCATGTTAATTTCTTGTAATAACTGTAACCTCGTTTTGCTAAAACATTTTCTCTCTGAGCAATCTTACAAATAGATGTTATCTATTTCGATTATTAGTTATGTTTTGGAGTTTTACAATTTTGTACAAGCTTATAAATAATGTGTCCATGAGGCCTTTATAAAGTTGTGATTGTTTTTAGAAAAAGAGCCGTAAGCCACTATCAATAATAATTATTGTTACTTAGTTCTAGCAACGGTTTTTATAGTTTTAAATGTGACTCATGAGGGTGTTATATTGACATTCTTAACTTCTATATTGATCTAAATGTTTTGTTGTTGCAAATAAAGAAAAACTGTGCGGACGTGACGTCTTTGCCCTAACCTCTTTCGTTTTTAAAAAGGGTCATAGGGACTATGTTAAAAGATATCGTTATTGTTTTTAATTTATAAAGGTTTAGTTTTGAGAAGAAATACTAGGTCAATCATGAGGCTATATCTATCCTTCATTTTGATGGAATCAGTAAGGCCATTCTCTGTTTACAAGTTGTGAAATTATTACTAGATTGGCTAGATTGTTTTTAAATGGATTATACTATTTGTTATAGTTAAGAATAAAAGGAAATAAGCTTTAATGACTGTTAATTTTTTTCCTTCACGCATTTTAAGTGCAGATGATAATATCAAAACGTCTTTCAGCCGGTAACCTGCGCTATTAGCTTGTCGATAATCTTGATTTTTTATTAATTTCTAGGATTGATTCATTCAAACCTTATACGGTGCCTCTAATTAAAGAAAAGACCTTAAGTGTACTTGATCTTTTAAACCTGGTTTTTGTTTAAAGTTTTGAGATTTAATTACCCTAACTGTAATTAGGGTTTGATTAAGAGGCCAAAATTGGTTAGATTGGAGAAGAAACATACATACAAAAATACTATTCTATACACAACTTCAAGCCTAATCCTCATGGTTTAATTAAGAGTTATGTTTCGTTGCTTCAAATTTTACTTTGATAAGAGTTATATGTATATAAATACATATACATTATGTGTACAGATTCAATAATGTATAATGATTAGTGAAAGAACTTTCTATTAACTAGAGAATATATGTAGCTTAACCTTGTTATGATTATCGAGCTTATTATATTTTTCTAAAGGGGTTTTCCTTGTCTTTACTTGATGAATGTGTTTTTTTCGTGTAAGTTTTTGACTAACAATCTTTACCATGAATATTAACAATAAATTAAATTTGAGATAGATAAAGTAGAAGTATTATACTAAATATACAGGAAAAAGGAAAAACAATATCCATTATAAGATATACTTAACACAATAACTAGAACATTAAATTGAAACTCCAACTTGGAATAGATGAAATTATAGTTTTCTATTCTTAGAGCAATTTTCGAACAAGTTTCAGATATAGAGAGCATAACATATCCAATCATCCTACATTCAGTTACTGAGCATACTTCCAAATAAAAGTACAGACTTAGAACTTAAATAAGAGTTAGAACCTGGATAATATGTAGAACGGAACGGACACCGAAAGGAGACTGTTCCACCCCCTTCTCCTGAAGCATCCAATACTACTTTCTTATACTCCCCGAGCTTGTTTAGTAAACCATTAGGATGAATATCACTAGATAAAAGGTCACACAACAACTTGCTACAACTTAGCATGCAATAGTAGACTTAAATCAGCAATTTCACTTTAGTTATCCCCTCATCAAATTCCTTGTGTGCTTGAATTTTCAATTTGTAACAGTCACAAGGTACATTCACTTGAACAAAATGAGTAGTGAGCCTCCTCAATTTGATGGTATTTATAAGATTCCCTAAGTATTTGGGTGAGTTTTGGAATTAAATGAGCCACTAACTCACTTCCCCTTCTAAGGGAACATGAACACGATTTTAGGGATTATGCTTCTACAATAGATAGAAAGTGAAATGTTAGTGCTTCCACTTGTCAACCAGCTTTCTACAGCTGCTCATTCCTCGTAGTGGGTCACTCAACAATCATTCGACACTCTCATTTTGGTAGGTGTCTCTTCTATTTAATTATTAAAATAAATACTTCTTTAATCACAATCATCCTTGACCAACTTGGTCATAAAATCTTTACAATAAATTTAACATAATGTTTTTAAAAATAAATAATAAATATTTATTTTTTTAGTTCTTGGTGTGTTACAAGGAACCCATGAGCCTCTTCACTCAACAACAAGGGAAAAATCCACTCAACCTGTTATCTTTGCATTAACATATCAGTTCCCCATCCACTACTAGACTGCTTGCTAAATGAAGAGATTACTATATAGTATTTTTCTTAGGAGTTGGTCATTTATGAGCCTCCTGCTCTTTAGCACTCCACAAGGAATTGTGACATGATTTTGGGGAAGATGTTTCATGCATCTTGAGTTCTTACTTAGGAGTTTTAGCTAATTTTTTCATCCGCTTGTGAGACAACAAACACTCTTTCAAAAATATTCCCTCGATTATTTTTAATTAATAAATAAGAATAATCCATTACATTTATTGATGACTTTCTTGCAAAAATATTTTAAAAATATATATTAAAAAAATAATAACAATTTATTTAAATTCAATGTAGTACACATATAAAAGGAAAGTTCACGTACATATTGGTATTTCTATCCTTGAAAAGGATTCTCAAACACAATTGTTAAAGTAGTTAAAATTTATAATCACCCACTCACTTTAGAGATATTACATTTTTATAATTAGTAGAATATGATATTGATGATAATTACAATAAGGACATAAGTTTATTATAAAAAGTTATATTTACATAATAATTGGAAATTATATTCATCATAATTGTGATATTCATATTTTTCGAGATTTTGAATTCTAACTTAACATGTAAAATCATTCTTTCGAAGAGTTAAGTAAGTATTCTATTATAGTTATTATTTATGATAGATGTGTAACTGTATGGAATGATTTTTTAAATAAAGAAAAAATAGCTTACTATTATAAAAATCAAAGTTACATCCATACTTTCTCATACAATCCACAAAATAGCACTAGCACTGAGATGGCAATGTGGATACAGATTTTTAGTAAACAAAACATAACATCTTCCCATCTTTCAAACCAGCAAAAGGCATAAGAGCAACTTTAGCAACGACCAGGAACGAGTCCAAGTCTATAAATAACACTGAAATTCAGACTAAACCATCATCCGAAGCAAAAAAACTCCTAACAAACTTCATAGACAAACTAGAACATAGAAATATGTCCTTCATCAATTAGGGAATCATCAGTAAATTCTTCAAACTGCATTAGGCCATCCATTTCCCAACTGTATGCTTTGAAAGGTCATCTGCATTCTTGTTAGAGTCTGTGTGTACCTGCTTAAAAGAGATCTCCATAAAGCTAAGGATCAGGTATCAGGTTTTCTTCATCCACTAATCAAGAGCAAGGCTGGATTATTTAATGAAATTTAAGGATCAGGTATCGAGTTTTCTTCATTCACTAATCAAGAGCAAGGTTGGATTATTAAACGAAAATTTTGGAAGACTGAACTTTAGTCTAGTAAAGACATATTCATCTCGAATTTGTCTTTTGAATTCATATTATGGTCATAGGAAAGAGTATTAATCTTAAATATATAGTAAACCGTATTAATCTTAAATATATAATCGAGGAGGACATTTCTGAAGTTTGTGAGGGTTTTAAATGATAGTAGAAAATAAGCTTGTTTTCCTTCACCGATACATTGGTCAAAAGTGAATAGGATGGTAACCATAGAGAACGCCTTAATGTGGATTTACATATCTTTTTTGATTTCAAGACAGGCGACACCCGCGTTTTAAATGGCAGACAAGAAGACGACAGAAAGTATTGGAAGGACATCGCGGAAAAGCAACGAGACCAGAAAATCAATATTTTAATTTGGGCGAAGGTCCCAAGTCATCCTTTCCGATACCAACGAAAAAACCTAACTCCTTCACATATCTGAGGAGCTAGGACGACTTTAGTCTTCAGCATTCACATGATTTTAATGTGTAGCTCGTAGATAAATCTTTTTTCATATATTTTTGTCCAAAAGATGTCTTGTTAAATAATATTTCTTTTGATACGTTATTTTCGAACGAGACTTTCATTAAGAAGATATTTTATTTTAATAGAATAGGCATTAGGCATTATAGCCGGGACCTATTTGCCCGATGATATGCACCGATCGGACGACCGGCCGCGTCGGATGTGACCCGTCACGCGCGTCGGATGTGACCGGTCACGCGCGACATGTCGTCCGATCGGTGCATATCGTCGGTTCACTAGTGAACACCGGCATTATATATTTTAACAGGTTATATTCACATTGGATCTCAAATATCTAAGAAGGTTATTACTTAAAGTGTATGGATAAGCTTTAAACTTTGTTGTAATAAGGGTATTGCGTAGGGTATTAATATTTTATATTATTATGTTTATTCATAATTGTCAAATACTATAATATTATATAAGTGTATGTAGACAATTAATTAATTAATTAATTATTATTATTATTATGCAATTAAATTTTCATATTTTATAGTCACTTCTTATTTCAACTTTATGTGAGTTATATTAGATAGTTGTATATTTTATAGTGACTTCCTATTTCAACTTTATGTGAGTGATATTAGATAGTTGTCGGTTGCAGCTTTAGGTTATTGTACATGGAGTAATAAGAATTAATGTTTATTTTCAGTAAAATTTTAAATTATATAGATATAATTTGAACAAATTTGGAATGTTACAATATTATTTATTTTGATTTATTAAATTCAGAAAAGGTTTTATTTTGTGAAAATGTATTTTGTATTCAAACAATTTAAGTGTATATGTAAAATAATTTTTTATTTCTATACCTTTATATAAAAATAATTCCATTATTGATTTGAATCACTATACATTGCACATATATAAATTAATTATTTTATTATAATTTTTTATAACAAGAATAAATTTTGTTGTATATTCTATATGCATTAATGTATTGAATCATCGTTCATGCATGTGTCAATAGAATCCACATAGATTACAGAGATCCAATTTCTAAAGTTGTAAATTTATTTATCTTAATTTTTTAAATATTAAGAAAAAAAATAATGCTTAATAAATTTTACTTTAAATTGAATTTATTGTTGTTTAATATTATATAAGTATGACTAGAATGTTATTCTACTTTTATATGTTATAATCACATAAAACTTAGATCTTGCAAACTAGATATTTATATAAAAATAATTTCATTATTTATTTGAATACATTACACATATATAGATGAGATATTTTATTATAATTTTTTATAACAAGAATAATTTTGGTTCTATATTCTATACGCATTTAATGCATTAAATCATTCTGTATGTATGTGTCAATAGAACCAACATAGATTACAAAGAGATCTAATTTCTAAAGGTGTAATTTTTTTATTTTCATTTTTTAAACATTAAGAAAAAAATAATGTTTAATAAATTTCTCTTCAAAATGACTTTATTATTGTTGTTTAAAATTAAATTATATAGATATGATTAGAATGTTATTCTACTTTTATATGTTATAATGACATAAAACTTTGAAAAATATTATAGAAATATATGAAAATGAAATACTATTTCTTTTTTATATGTTACATTTTTATTAGAATTTGAAAAGGATATTATGGATTAGTTGTATATGTAGAACATATATAACCTATATGAAAGCTATTATGCAGATATAAGAAGTATATTAGTGGACATATAATTCAACTAAAGTTTTATATTAGATTGTTATATACATACATTATATACACTAAATATTTATAAAAGAATATTACAATATTTAATCTTTTATATTGTATATATACAACAGTGAACTAGTTTCTTTTAACAAGCTATATTGACATTGAATTTTGAATTTTCATAAAAAAATATGTTAGATAATAGCATTTTATTTTGATATATTATACCCACATTAAAACTATATAAAAATTATGAACTCAAAATTTAATGATTATTTTTGTAATTATGATAAATTGATATTTTATTTAGATATTCTCACATTTCAAATTATAAATAAGAATATAGATAGATAGATAGATAGATAGGGAGAGAGATTACCTTGAGGCTAACACCATATAGCTAAATGCTTATTCTATATTTGGAAAAATATTTTACTTCCATATGTGATGTGTTATGTTAGCATGAGGCCTTCAACTAGCAAGGAGGATAATGCACATTTGTTAACATGTATAGGTGAAATGATATTTTGTTTTTGATATATTATATTTAAAGACAACTTTATACCTTTTTTAAGCACGAAAATATGAGTTCTTTGATATTCATTGAATCAAAGGTAACAAGTTACAATTCAGAGATACTAAGTATCATTCTCCATGAACATGAGTACATAGTGTGTGCTAAAAAAACACTTAGCAAGTTCCCAATATTATCAAAACACCACAATATCTACCAAATAGAAGAATGGTATTTAACCCCCCAAAAAGATAACACTTATCCACTCCTACATCACAAAGAATACAATAAAAGAGAGCAATTATACCAAGGAACAGCACACAACAAGGATGTACAAAGTGGTAAATGAAAGATCTGTAAAAAGCCTTCTAAGATCATTTCTCTTTCCAAAAACTCCAATAAAACCCATGAAAGCTAAACATCCCTTTTTGTTCAATGCCTCTTTTAATAATCTATCAACTATATGATTATGTTCCATGTAAATACTAAAAATTAAGAACAAGAAAATACCCCTTTAACACATCAATAATAACTTTGAAGTCTCTCAAAATCTTCAACTCAATCAAACAAAAAAAAATTGTAACAATCTTATACCTATACCTATCTTACACCTATGCTCAAGGTTTTGCAAACCCATACGTCTATTGTGTATAAGGGGCATAAGAATATATTTAAATATGTCATCCTCACATAATTTCTGGGCTTTGGGGGATATCATATTATTCGAATGACGAGCAGTTCCAGTTTTACAGTTCTGTACAGAGTGCTTGAGACATTTCTATGTCACGATAGGATGCAATGAAACGACGCATCATCCATAAGTAGATACAAAACTTGAATACAGATCATCAAGGCCTTCTTCGGTCCTTAGGCTTTGTTAGGTTGCCAAGTTAAATGTACCAAATTACCAATAGTTGCTCCAGATAATTGTGATTCGATAATGCGCACTCAACTGCTTCGTTTCTCTTTTTAAATTTTGCATTCGATTTTCGTAATTTAATCAGAACAAACAAACCACACAAGGCAACCCTTTTCGAAAAGATTTATTCGATGCAATTTTTATTTCCAATCATACTTAAAATTCGTATAGAAAGATTTATTCAAATCTTATTGTACAATTAAAACATAAAACAGCCATGGTACTTGACGTGACGGAAAACTTTTCGCTAATTCCAACGGCCATCAAGCTGTTTTGGTTCGATGAACCAAGAATCATCTATTTGCTCTTTTTTCTTTATATTTTTTTGACAGTGCGCTTCGAAATCACATAGGTTCGGACTGGTCCCGCGAACGCTTTAATCACGCCGTTTACTTCTCTTCCAAGCGAAAAATCTCTGGCTAGTTCGGTTCTCATACACAGACCAGAGGCTCGGCATACTCATCTCGGTTCCTGTCTTGCAATATATTTGCAGTTTGCTGTTTTATTTCCTTTTATTTATCACTGTTTCAAGCTGGTATTGTGAGCACAAAGCTCGAAGATATAATATTCTTATTCATGCTCGCTCTGTTTGTGAGAGCAGAAGATATATTGAGGATGAGCTGCAATGGCTGCCGAGTGCTACGAAAGGGCTGCAGCGATTCGTGCATTCTGAGGCCCTGCCTCCACTGGATAAGCACCGCAGAGTCACAGGCCAACGCCACTGTATTCTTAGCCAAGTTCTACGGGCGCGCTGGTCTAACGAATCTTATTAGCAGCGCCCCCGAGCATTTGAGGCCTGGTAAAATTTCCATACAAGTACAATCTTATTTAAATGATCTAGACCCTTCTAAATTTGATCGATATTTATACAATCGGATCTAAATCTAGGCCTATCAATATCATAATCACTTTGATTGAATCTCCGCCCCAGCCCGGTATCCAACTTTCAGGTTGCAAAGATTTATTTGTTTAATATTCGCCTATGCATTTCCAGATTGCAAATCAGCTTTTCAAATAAATGAACTTAACAGATTCTGTACATCTAACGGGCATCGATGCCAGTCAATGGTTGACTTTGCTGCAGCCCGTTGGATGCGCGGAATCAGCAATCAAGATAGATCTGAGCCAAACATACATATGTACATTGCAGATTTCAATTTTGCATATATGACATCGGACGCAACACTTTAAAAACACAAAGCCGAATTCAAACCAATTTGTGGTTGTTCTATATTCAATCGGCCGTCGCGTACTGCTTTACTATATGATTCATCAATATTTCCATCATTTCATAAATTGCAAAATATCGAAGACAAAGAGCAACATAGTAATCGATAAACCTGATGTTGTTGTGGGTCGTGCAGGTACATTCAGGTCTCTCCTATACGAAGCATGTGGCAGGATGTTAAATCCAGTTTATGGATCAGTGGGCCTTCTGTGGTCGGGGAACTGGGCAGAGTGCCAGGCGGGGGTGGACAGCATCCTGCGGGGATCGTTCCGCGCCGTTCCAGACGGCAATTTCTTGTATCCGGATCGTCAGGATACCCTACCGAAGAAAGCCATAGCCATCCCACAGCTGCGCAGATCAGTGAAAGCCAGGGGCAGATTGAAGGGCTTTTCGCATGCGAAACCCAAACCAAAAGAAAGGGAACGCGCACCGAATAGGAATCATATTCATTCGATCAGCGGCATATCAAACTACGGCGGTGATTCAAGAAACGCCGGAAAGACTTCAGACAACGGTAACTTTGATGACAAATGGATGGAAAACTATTTCACGTTTAATTCAGACTATTTCACGTTTAATTCAGGGAAAGAACACGATGAGTTCGTTCCCTCCAATCAAGAAGAAATGGAGTATGGCCGCGATCTATGTAACTTCAAAACTAGCGAGCCTGAAGCTGTTGCATGTAATACAGTAGGGCTAGAGCTTACGCTTGGCTCTCAAGGCTCGACATCCCCTGCGGTTAAATTATCATCTGTATAACCCTGTCATTGTGAGCCCATTGAAATCATTACATGGTCAATTATATGCAATGAATAGGTCTGTTTCCTTGTTAGGTATAACCGTATAAGCATGACAGATATTCAGCAATTACACGGATTAATGTGTACATAAATACGAAAACTGTTTTATAGACTGGCAGAAGCAGTAATTGGTGGACCTCCTAATCAAGCGCTGTTTGCTTAGAAATGTTAACAGAAAAATAAATAGAGTGATTGTGTTTTCATGAACACTTTCAGCCTTGCTCACAGTGCGAGATTATTAGCAATTTTAAAAGACAAAAACTTTCTGGAGTATACAAGTTCAAAAACTGACAGGGTAAGGGTAGGGTTGTTTATTGGTTAGTTGTGACCAAAGCTGGAAAGGTAAGTCAGGTAAGTCACTTTTGAGATAGAAGCTTAATGTGATGAGCTTGACAAAGTCTATACCCTTACTAAGTAAGAAGTTACTAGTATATATAACTTACAAACTGTTAGATATACTTTAAAAAAATTATTATTCCCATGATCTAAAAAACAAAATCACTACTATGTTGTGTTTTCATTATACCCTAGTCTCCTGTAAAGAATAAAATACAAGTCTATTTTCGTTATATATTTGTTTTATGTTAGGATTGTTTATCTTTTATTTTCACTATGAGTTAATGGACAACAAAGATTTTTTTTATTTTAATTTTTAATTTTTACTTTAAAATTTAATTTAGAAAGATTGTTTTTTTACTCTAATTTTTTATTTTTACTTTAAAATTTAACTTATTTAGCTGTATACGTTTTTTTTTATTCTATTTTTTTTTGGCCGTCGTTCATTTTCTCCACTTCGATGTGCACTCCATTCACAATTGTAACTTCATATAGGTTTTAACTATTTGCATAGCTCTTTATTGCAACTTGGAGGATTGGTCACTTGGCTTTTTGCTCGGAGAACGTAATTAAGAGAGTGATTATGTTTGTGGCTGAGGCTTATGGCATTACTTTTAATCAATTTTACTTTGATTATCGGGCGTACAAACCAGTGTATGTGTAATCCTCTTTCTGCTGTGGATGGATTGGTTGTGACGCGTCTACCCTTGTGCATTTATTGATTCTTCTTGGGTTGAGATGTCTCTTCGAGATATCAAACACCTCGCAGGCAGCCCTCCCAAGGATGTGTGTGCTTTTAAGCTGTCGCAGGATCCTTTGTCCAGGGTTTCTTCGAGGATGGGTGTGCTCCTTCATTTGGCTGTGTCTAAGGATGTTGTGCCTTCGATCAGTTTGGTGACCAAGGTTTTGTGTGGGAGGTCACATGGTCCTTAAGATGTTTTGGGTGCCTTGAATGGCTCTTCTAAACCTTGTTTTGTAAGGAGTTTGCGAGGGTTTTCACTGATTCACTCGAAGCTGCTAATCGGTCTGGTCTCCCCTTAGATTTTGGTCCTATGGACGTTGGTGCGGGGCGGTCTAGGCATTCGTTTCTGGCTAAGGCTCCCCCCTTGTTGGAGGGTAATCAGGGTTTCAGGATTGATTTTGATGAAACTAGTGGTGGTCTGGCGAAAGGGTCTGATTTTGATCTGAGTATTTCATTTGGTTTGCATCATTCGCTTGAGGAGGTGAAGGGTGTTAAAAATTTGCAGTGGAAGAGACCGAAGCAAATTATCGGTAAACAAGCTAATCCAGTGTTGATGGTGGTTGGTGAAGATGTGGGCTTAAATGACATAGTTGTGTCTAATTCCTTGACATTGGTGGGTCGATTTGGGGGAAGGAAGTATAGTCCTGAGAGCATTAAGAACTGGCTTGCGCATTCTTCGAAGGCATCGATTAGTATTTGTCCAAAGGTTTTTATTCTACCTTGGGGGTGGATAGCCTTCAAATTTCAGTGTGCAGTTCACACAGCCTTGGTCCTTGCGGGGGTATGGAGATGGGATAGTTCGGGTTGGCTCCTGAAAAGATGGACTCCGCTATTTGATACTCACACAGAAAGGTATGATTCGATGCTCATTTGGGTAAAAATTCCCGAATCTTTTGTTTGAATATTGGTCTCTGGACTTTTTCAAGTTGATTGGAAATACCTTAGGTACTTTCTTGGAGGCGGATCTCTCTTTCCTTGAGTCGGGGGTTTGTTGTCTTGCGAAAGTCTTGGTTCTGATTGACTTGCGAAATGGGTTAGCTATTGACTTAGTGGTTAAGCGGGGGGATTTTGAATTTTGTGAGCCACTGGATTACATGGGTGTGCCTTTTAGATGCAATAGATGTCATGCTTACGGTCATGTGATATCTAACTGCTATCTCTCTTTTAGTCGTTCACATAACAATACTTCTGTTTATAAGTCCAAATCTTTTTGACGGGTGAAAAATGTTGGTTTGCCTATGGGGGGTAATTCCTTTGTGATGGATATACTAGAGACTCCTTCTGTTTCGCCTCGGGATTTTCTGGGGGTTGATTTGGGGATGGGTTCTAAAGATGGGGCTCTTGCTTTGGAATCTCTTAAACCTTTATGTTTATTTGTGATTTGTGAAAAAGCACCTATTTTTAAGAGACTGTTAGGTTCTGGAAATATTGATGCTCCTGGTAGTATTTTTAAGGCGACCGATTCATTATTGGGGGATTTAGGGTTTGTCTCACCCATAAAAGATAAACCTGTTTCGGGTGTTGGTTATTATCTTCAATCGGGTTCTAAGATTTTTAAGGAACATGTGCGTGTGTTTGATAAATTTTTTCTTCTGGGTTTTCTGGTACGGGAGCTGGAGGTTTGGTGTCTAATTTGGAACATGTTGGATGTGGGGTTTCTGGGGAACTTAGAGCTGTGCATGCCCTTACAAAAGTTCCCTTATGATCATCATGACTCTAAAATGTAGGGTTTTAGCTAGTATCCTTAAAAAGCTAGCGGTCTGTAGATTGGTTGAGGATGAGTATTATTTTTCTGCAAGAAACTATGGGAGATGGGGCCCTGTTTGTGGGTGAGTTGGAATCCTTGATTAGAGGTTGGAAGTTTATTTGTGTGGATGCGCTTGGGAAGTCTGGTGGTCTTCTTTTGGGTTGGAAAACTCATAATTTTCAGTTTCTAAATGCCTAGGCTATAGATTCTGGGATTTGTGTTTCATTATACTCTATTGAACTTAAAATGGATTTATGTTGTGTTAATCTATATGGACCCTATGTGGATAGGGAAAGGTTTTGGAACAATGTTTTTATTCTCGATGGTTTGATGTGTGACAAGATGATTTTTGGTGGGGATTTAAATTTTTCTTTGGGTCTTTCAGAAATATGGGGTGTCAAAGCCAGAATGGATAATCTTACTAATTTCTTCACTATTGGATGAGCATGGTCTTGTGGATATTTCTCCATGTGTTTTACTCCCTACTTGGTCCAATAGGTGAGTAGGAGTTGAGAATATATGTAAGCGTTTTGATAGACTACTTATATCGAAGGATTTTCTGGAATGTGATCTTCATATTCGTCAATGGGTCGAATGTGTGGGGGATTCTGTAACACCCTGGTTTTGACCCCATTGCATTAAACGTACATGATGTATATATTGTAAATAATCATGGTGTGGAGCTAAAGGCCAAGGCCCCACCATTGATTGGTTACGCTATGTTTCGGGTTGAAATTGTCACCGATGGTATATCGGGGCATGCGACATATATTAAGTTTTGTCATCATGTAAATATGCATCTTTAATTAAAATGAACCCCGAGAAGCTATGTTCATGGCAACTAAATTGAGAAGGGGCATGATTCTCACAAGGATAAGGGTGGGGGATGTCAAACCTTGGCCAATGGGGAAAAAAATCCATGTGTCACCTTCCCTTGTCTTACCCAACTACCACCATTGAAAACTGTTGGTGATAGTTGGGGCAGTTATGGCTGGGAGTGGAGTGTGGCAGGACTGTCAGTCCTAGCCCACACGCACACTCCACCAGCGGATTGAACCTCATGATGGGCATAAGAATGACTACGCCCCTCATTCCATCCTCTCCACTACACCACTCTTTCCCTTGCCTATTCATCCTCACGCAGGGGTGGTAGTCTGATTGTTCTCACGCATAGGCCTCTTTCTTGTTTGGTCTCATGTAGCCAAGAGAGAGAAGTAGTCTCCACTGTCATTCACATTTTCCACACAGAGGAATCGAGTGTGTTTGAATTCGTATTTGGGATTTGGTGTGAATATTCTCTGACCCACTGGTTTCTGCGTTGTTGTTACTCACGCAGCAAGCTAAGATCCGTTTGGTCACTATCACCCATTATTTTTCCTATGGAGAGCCATTTTTACGCTCAGGGACTCTGTGTAAGTTTTCCCTACCGAATTGTGGCTCGTGCATATGTTTTTCCCCTCTGTATTTTGGGGTCTGGTGCAAGTTTCCCTCATGCACAGGTTGGGAGACTATATTTTCTTCCCCAGTGTGTTTTGTGTAAGTTTTCCCGGTGACTTCATGGTCCAGGATGGACTGTTGTTTCCCCATGTCGTGAGCTGTGTGTACTGATACGTTTTGGGATTGTTGCAATTCGCTTGGGAGTCGTTTTGTCCATGATAGGGCCAAGAACAAATCAGGAGTCGTTTCCTTGTTTAAACTGTAATTGCTGATTGATTCCATGCGTGCAATGGTTGGTCTTCGGACTGTGTAGGGAGCAGGGATGGGGGCTTGGCTTGCTTGATAAACCTGGTGTGTTTGGAAACCACACAAGTAGAGCTAGAGGGTTGGCTTTCTTCTCCAAAACCCCTGAATAGCACTGGAAGGGATGTCAGCGCCTGAGTGACTGTGTAGCAGAGAAGGGACTGATTCCTTGTGTTGGGTGTGTGTGGGTATCTTAAAAGTCGAGCTAGTTCTGGTGTAGGTGGTCCTAGCTCTTTAATGAGCTCACTAGCTTAGCATTTAGCCTTTCCCAACTCCTTGATGGCCTGATAAACCCAACTGTGTTGGCTTGGCTGTGTTTTGTGTATCCTTGGCTATGTGTAAGCCTGCTTGTTCCTTATTCCTTGGGGAATCATGCCCAGCTTGGGGGTGGCAGCATTGCTGAGAGATTTAGGAGCATGCTAGTCTATGGTTAGGTGGAACGTTGCAGCGACGTAGATGGTTGCGAAACGAGTTCTTCATAAGATAAGTAATCTTGTCTAATTTACTTCCACAATCATTTTACTATTAATGAATATGGTGAACATGTTGAATGCTTGTATGAATGTATGTTGCTTCTGCTGTGTATGAAAAATAATTGTATCTGTGTATGTTCTATTTCAATGCATTTTGTTTTCAGCATTTCGATTTTTATCAATGCACATGTTCATGAGTATGATTTCCCAGATGGTTGAGGCCATGGTAGCATCCTCTTCGTCAGTCGGAGGGTCGGGGACGTTATAGTGTAGTATCAGAGCTCATGTTGTAGCATGGACCTGAATGAGCCATGAAATATGCAGTGACAGAGGCAGGATTTCTTTCTACCTAGCAGAGATAAGAAGTTTATGACAAAAAAAAAAAAACTTCCACAAAAATTTATCTAAGTGTTTGAACTGTCAGTTTATCGGAACACTTAGTGGGAAAGACTTTCAATGTAGCAGAGAGCTAGGTGAAAGCACACCCGACGGAGGACAGTTGGAAGGAAAATTGGAGAAAATTTTCTAAGTGTTCGATGTCCGTCAATGAAATGTAGTTGATCAAGCGCCCGCCGTTGCGAATGGCTAGACAACTATGCATCCAATGGGTAAGGCCTCCGACCGTCGACGCCGTAAAGAAAGAAAGTTTAAATTTTTTTTTAAGTAACGAAACATCGGCCATCAGAATCAGAAAGGGGTTCGTGCACCCACCGTTTCGGAATCCTAGAGCACTTGCCTTCCGATGAGAAGAGACTGCCGATGCCGATCAGGTTATGGCTCAGCAGATTGGGCCGCCGATCGGAAGAAGATTAAAGATGATGGGCCGTCGTTACGGTTGCTGATGGAACTATTTCATTGACGAAAAGAAGAGAATTTAGCCAATCAAGCGGTGAAAAGGAAGACTAAAGGGAAAATTTTCAAAAAAAAAAATCTAAGTCTTGGAATCATTGGCCATCGGCGATGGTTAGTTGAACACATTGTTGACACATAGTTAATTCAATTGTTGATGAGCTACGTCGGATGACGTTAGTGGATTGAACGTCCGCTGTTGCGGTTGTCTAATGTACTATCCTTCCGAAGGTTAGAGGTTTCGACCGTCGATAGTGGATAGGGCTTCTGACAGTCAATGAGTTTATGGTCTGCGGAGCTTGTAGTGGGACCACTACCCGCCGTTGTGGTTGCCCATGGAACTAGCCGCCCGATAAGTAGAGGATCAGATCGCCGATGAACAGTGGAGGAAGTTATTTGTGTTGACCGCCGAAATGTCGGATTGATCATTGGAATGAGACCCGATTCTACACCAGGAAATTTTGTGTTTTTCAGTGGGATTTCTTAGCAGATTTTGACTATTTTTCAGTAGTTTTTCAGTTGATTTTCAGGGATGAAAAGGAGAAAAGTGGCAATGATCTTATGCCCCAGATTGCCCAAAAATCATATATTTGCAAGCCCCCTTGACCCCCGTCGTCCCCCTCAAACAGACATCCTTTGATGAAGAAACTTTTGTGTTTGGGCAAAATTTGTTATTTTATGATTATTCCAGGAGAAGGTAAGTAATTATGATTTATATCAATGTATGCATCTAACCGTTGTGTTACTAAGACATTTGCAGAATCATAGTCACCTTCGAGGGTAGTATTCCAGGTAGTGCAGTTTGGTAAGTAAGTGGTGGTTCGGTTATGAGAACCCATGACAGATATGATGCTCGGGATTCCTATGAGCATGCACAGGATGCCATGGGAGAAAATGTCCATAACGGAAATGATGACATAGAGTCTATAGGAATGATATTCTAAGAGACACCGTCAGATGTTGTAGCCACCATGAGAAGATTGATTAAAGCCCAGGAAGAGCAGTATCATTTGAATGTTGCTATGTTGCAGAGTTTGACAGACTTGCAGAGAAAGAGAGACTCTAGACGAGGTACAGCAAGACCAGAAGGTAGTAAGAGCAGAACTAGGAGAAGGAGAAGGAATTCTAGTGGATCATCTGACTCTGAATATTTTAGCGGGAATTCAAGTTCTTCTTCTCATAAAAGAAAAAGGAAGAGACACCATAGGGATCGCTCTGGGGATGAATTCAAGAAAGCTAAACCTCCTACATTTCATGGTGAAGTAAAGACTGGACAAGAAGCTGAAGCTTGGCTTCTTGGGATAAAGAAGTACTTTCAAGTGCATGATTATTCGGGAAACATGAAGGCAAGGGTTGCCTTATTCAATCTGAATGGAAGAGCATCCATTTAGTGGGAACACTTCAAGCAAGTAAAGAGGATCAGTGAAAGGAGACTAAAGTGGAAATAGTTTAAGAAGTATTTCAAGCATAAATACCTATCTGATAGGTATTATGATGACAAGATTAAGGAGTTCCATGAGTTGAGATTGGGACAGCAAACCATGGAAGAGTATGCAAATAAGTTTTTTCGAGCTGTTGAGGTATGTTCGGTACATCAGAGATGAAAAAGTGAAGGTCCAGATTTTTCTGAGTGGATTACCTCAGTATTACAAAGATAGAATCGAGTTTTATGAACCCGGAACTCTTGAAGAAGAAATAAGGAAGGCTATGTATTGTTATGACCAAAGCAAAGGTAATTTGGATTACCATAAGGCATGGGAGGACAAGAAGAATGATAATTTTGACCAAAGAAAGAAAGGTTTCAAACCTTCTAACTTCAGGAATCAGTAGAAGCAGCCATCTCAAGCTGCGAGTAAACCAGTTGGAATGATCAGAGAAAATCCTAAGGATCCACAATAGAATAGAGGGCCACTTCAATGTTGGAAATGTGGAGGACCCCACATGGGAAGGAATTTTCCACTCGAGAATGAGAGTGCAATACCAGCTTATAACATTCAAGAAGCAGAAACAGTGGGTCAAGTAGCAAGGGCAGTCCCTGGGATTTATGCAGCACTGGAGGACCGCCAAGTAGATCACCAGTCAACTGTGGTTGAAGTAGCATGTAAGATTGTTGAGAAATCTATTTCTATTTTGATTGACCCTGGATCTACTCATAGTTACATTACTCCTAGAGTAGTGGAGATTTGTGCTTTTAAGAAAGTAAAGCATAGGAAGTCTTGGTTAGTTAAGCTAGCCACTGGAACTAAGAGAAAGGTCAGTGAAGTGGTAGAGAAATGTCCATTGGTAATGGATGGATTGGTCACTTGCATAGATCTAAATGTTCTACCACTTGGTTCCTACGATGTTCTCATTGGAATGGATTGGTTAGAAGCTCACACGGTAAAGCTTGACTGCTATAATAAGACTTTCAAATGCATTAATGAAGAAGGGAACCTAGTAGTTGTGAAATGTATTCCAAAGGTGATTTCAGTAAGGCAAGTTTCAGCAATGCAATTAAAGAATTTCTGTAGGAAGGGTTGCCAGTTGTATGCAACTCATATTTTGGCATCAGGAGATGAAACTACGAGGTTGGAGGACTATCAAGTGTTACAGGAATTCAGGGATGTGTTTCCTTATGATATTCCAGGGATTCCTCCAAAAAGGGACATTGAATTCACTATTGAACTTGTGCTAGGAGCACCGCCAGTGTCCAAGACCCCCTACAGGATGAGTACACTGGAGATGATAGAATTGAAGATGCAACTGCAAGAGTTGTTGGAAAAGAAGTATATCCGATCGAGTGTGTCTCGTTGGGGAGCACCAGTTCTGTTTGTAAAGAAGAAAGATGGTACACTTAGGTTATGTATTGATTACAGACAATTGATCAAGGTTACTGTGAAGAATAAATATCCTTTTCCTAGGATTGATGACCTCTTTGATCAAATGAGGGGAGCAAGGGTATTTTCCAAGATTGACTTGAAGTATGGTTATCATCAGGTGAGAATCAAGGATGAAGACATTCATAAGACAACCTTCAAGACAAGGTATGGACATTATGAGTTTGTACTGGTGCCATTTGGCCTCACAAATGCACCAGCTACATTTATGTGCCTTATGAATAGTGTCTTCAGCAGGTATTTGGACAAGTTTGTTCTTGTTTTCCTTGATGACATTCTTGTTTATTCTAAGAATGAGGAAGAGCATGAATAGCATTTGAGATTGGCATTGCAATTTCTCAGGGAACATCAGCTGTATGCAAAACTGAGCAAGTGTGACTTCTATAGAGATAGAATTCAATATTTGGGCCACATTATCTCAGAGGAGGGTCTATCTGTGGACCCTAAAAAGATTGAAGCCATTATGAATTGACCTACTCCAAGAAATGTGATAGATGTAAGATCTTTTATGGGACTTGCAGGATACTACAGAAGATTCATTGAGGGATTCTCCAAAGTTGCACATGCCATCACTTCTTTGCAAAAGAAGGGAATGAAGTTCGAATGGACATCAAGGTGTGAAGCAAGTTTCCAGCGGTTGAAGAATCTTCTCACCAGTGCACCTGTATTGAAGGTTGCAGATCCGAAGAAATATTTTGTGGTGTGTACCGTTGCATGCAGACAAGGGCTTGGAGGAGTCCTTATGTAAGACAACCACATGATATGCTATGAATCAAGAAAGCTGAAGGAACGTGAGAAGAACTATGCCACTCATGATCTAGAGCTTGCAGCCATAGTACATGCCCTCAAGATGTGGAGACATTACTTGATGGGCAGGAGATTGGAGCTCATAACAGAACATTGTGGACTAAAATATTTGTTTGATTAGCCTACTCTAAATGCTAGGCAAGAAAGACGGCCGTAATTTTTATGTGAGTTCAATTTCGAGATCAAGCACATAAAAGGGAAAGAAAATAAGGTAGCTGATGCACTCAGTAGGAAGGTGCAAGAAATGCATGTGGTATCTCTTAGTATTTGCCAAGCAGATTTGAGGCAGCAGATTGTTAGTCATGCTACTGGAGATGAATTGTATGAGCAAGTAAAAGAAAAATTATAATGACAAAGTCTTAAGAAGAGGTATGAGGGATATAAATTGGAAGAAGATGGACTTCTCACTTATCAAGGTAGGATTTATATCCCAGATGTAGCAGATTTGAGGAGAGTTGTCATGGATGAAATCCATCAAGCTCCATATTCTGGTCACCTAGGATATCAGAAGATAATCGCTACAGCCAGGAAGCAGTACTTCTGGCCAGGCCTTTTCCAATTCTGGAATGGAAATGGGAAGTTATTTCCATGGATTTTATTACAGGATTGTCAATGACTTGGAGACAACATGATTCCATCATGGTTGTGGTAGACAAGTTGACAAAGGTAGTGCATTTTATACCGGTTAAGTCTACACATAAGACGGATGACATTGCAAAGATCTTCATGAAGGAGATTTTCAAATTGCATGGATTGCTTAAGGCAATAGTCTCTGATAGAGATGTCAAGTTCACTTCCAGCTTTTGGAAGGGGTTGTTTGTAGGTTTGGGTACAAAGATAAACTTTATCACTGCATACCATCCTCAGACAGATGGGAAGACAGAGAGAGTGAACCAAGTGCTTGAAGATATGCTTCGCATGTACATGATAGACAAACCAACCAAGTGGGAAGATTACTTGCACTTGGTAGAGTTTGCCTATAACAATGGACAGCATGCATCCTTAGGGATGAGTCCATATGAAGCTTTGTATTGAAGATCACTCTGCAATCCCACTTAAGTGAATGGTATAAAAATACCACCTAAAATGAATTTACTAGGTTTTTACTTATCCCCTCGCCATTGTGATGGAAACTACCAATGTATGGAGGAAACAAAGCTCATATCCAATGAATGAAGATCACTTCGCAAACGCACTTAAAATTAATGGCATAAAAATACCACTTAAATGAATGCGGCATAAAAATACCACTTAATGTTATTTTACTGGGGTTTTTCTTATCCAAGATGGCACGTGGTTATTAAAATTCAACCATTAATAATCCAATTAAGGTATCATTGCATGATGCAAAGGTGGATGCTACTAACCCATGTGATTTATGCTTAGAATTTGGAATAGAAAGATAAACAATATCTGTGGAAAATAGTGGGTATAGGATTCCAAGACAGTCCATTCAACCATTGAATCGTAAGGACAATTATTTATCATGGTTAGCTTAAGAGAGAGGATTGGAACACCAACAAAATGGAAATACTGTCCAATAAGACCTTAGATAATGAGGGAGTCGATGGAAAATAGGGGGTCTGGGATTCCAATGCAATCCTCTAAATAACTTGATTTTACAAATGATTACTAGTCATGGTTAGCTAGAGGCTTGGAACACCCATAAAATTGAAATGTTGGAATATTATTGGGAATGTGTCTATTGAAAAGAGTTGGTCTCGACTTATAGGAAATTCCACTCAACCACTAGGTCAACCGGATATAAGTAGTTGGTGATTCCTCTCTATTCATTGAATGGATGCAATATGGACAATAATTACACAATATCAATCTACATGCACCTGCTTATCAAATAAAAGACAATATTGCTCACTTTCAGTTAAATAATCCTCCTAATAAATATATTCATATGAGCGTAGATTGTCCCTATCTTTTCTACACTAGTAATCATGCATAAATACGCTTTATGTTATATATGTGTACATTATGGAGGATTTGTTAGATAGTTTGATTTTTGAGAGACCTATAATACATGGATAATATTTTGATAGGAATCTTTATACCAAACTATTTTGATTTTGAAGAGATATTGACATCTATTATCTTATGATTTAGTATGTGCAAGAACACCATAAGAAAGTATTTTGTATTCTTATTGAATAGAACATATAATTTTTCTTGGGAAAAAAAGGTAATGCCCTTCTCATCATAATATTCATAACCACAAAGAACTTGTTTTTTAATACAAAGACAAGAAAACAATTTGAACAAATTTAAAAGCCCCTTTTTAGATGAAGACTAATCCCCATAATGTAAATATTTGTTTCCAAGCATTTTATTACATACAAGGAATGGAATCATTTTACCAGAAAAAATGTAGTCGAATTTCAACAAAATATGCATAATATATAAATATATATAAGACGTGACTTGTAAGCCATAGCATACTAGAATAAGAAGTACAAAGCTTAAGTAGTTATGTTCAAAATTATTTCAAGAAATAAAAATTGATAAGGATCTAGAATTACCGTATCTTGCTTGAGAAAAGAATAAACCAGAAAATGTCAAGACCAAGTCACAGGCCAGCAATACTGCATAAGTCCGGCCCAGGCTCTGACTTCTACTGTCTATAGAAACTAAAGCCAATAAAGCTACACAATGTTAAAATTGTGTCAATGATAGAAATTTTAATTCCAACGTACATAAATTTGTCCACTTAACCAAACTCTGAGTAACATTTCCATTAAAGTAACCAACAATTAATAATAAAGAAATAATTAATTAAACATATATTGACAAACACCACTATATCATGAAAACCCTTTAAGTATTCAAATACAACAATGCAAAAAGTAAGTTTCACATTTATGCAAATTTAAGATCCACAACTTTCACAGAAAAGAGTCTCTAAAGTGTTCAGGCACATGTGACAATGGTCTACAAACCCATATTCTGAAAACCCCAACCAAAATATTATTTATATTTCAACATTGAAAAATCATCTCCATGTGCCTAGATGACCTTCCAACTCCCCCTTGTTCGAAATGAAAATAAAGACTAAAATTTATTGAAGCTGAGGAAGTTTAAAATAGTGCTTCTTAAGTCTATACAAAAGTAGATCAAGAGGAAAATTATGGTGTTCTTTCATTAGTCTAGAAATGAATATTATGGTGTTTATTTTCAAATTTGTGATATATCAAGAGGAAAATTTAATTGATGATAGAGTATATAAATTTGTCTTGATTGGAAGGACATTTTATCTATTGTTCAAGAAATTCTAGTGGTGCTCAAATCTTAGTGCAATTGCAAACTTATCAAAGTGTAGTCCATGTGAGAGTGGTTAACAAATTAGCCTACTTGTTGAGTTATATCCAGGAACTACACCAAATGATACTTGAAGGAACTCTGAACTGAATGTTTTGGGAGAGTCTGCACCTTATGATATATAGTCAAATGTTGGTTATGTTTTAGGTTATGTTGTGCCGATGGTGATACCTTGAATTTTATATACTATAGGTTTCCTTAACTTATGGATTTTCCTCTCAATGATGGACTATAAATAAAGAATCATTCTAGTTTGAGCTAGACACAATACACATATTCATAGCTGATCCAAGGAGACTATTTTTCGGGTTGAATGTTGTTTCCTCTCTCTCTCATCACCATCAAAATTAATGTTCAAAATAAAATGTAGCCATAGGGGTATTGGAAGTTAGATGAGGAAAAAAACAAATCTCGTTGGGCCTTCCTCTAGATTACAATGACACTACTAGGAATTTATCTACTCATCTATGCACTAAACATGGCCTTCTTTTAGTAGTCAAGCCCTGCTAGCGATTTTTCTCAACAATCAACCCTATTTAGAGCCTTATCTACTTGACCAAGATGTGATTGAAGACCATTCGAAGACCCCAAGCCTTATTTCACCACAATAAATAGTTAGCAACACTCAACGTCAGACTCAGTCTTGGTCAATACATCCTTTTTTTAGTTGATTGGTGTTTGGGTCAGGTTGACTACTGGAATCATTCTTGTTCGGGACAATAATTGTTCAACAAGATTCTTGTTGTATGTACGACCTAGGGGATAGTTCAAATTGATGTCAACTTATTCTTCTTATCTTCTCATATACAAACCCAGTCATCTCATTTAGAGGAAGATTATTCATTGTTTGGGGTTTTATTCCTTGAATGGTTTCCCCACGAAAATTTTATTTGTGTTCTTGTGTATAATTTTGTGAATGATTGTTTACTACTATTACATAACTCAAACAGTTTAATATTAGAAGTTTGCAAATTTTAAGAATACTATTACTGCTATTAAAATCATATCCATGTTATAAGTTGAACACTTTCCATGTTGTGGAGGGTGCATTTGTTCCATAAGTCATGGTGACGATATAGAAGAAGTTAAACATCATGTTACTGGTGCCTATTATGGGCCTATTCTAACAAGTAATTACCATACTACAATTATTTTTGGAAGTTGATTTGATGATTGGTTGGAGATTTTATTCTACACAAAAATGAAAGTTGGAGCACAAATAATGAAAGGTAGTGGGAGAGTCTCTAAAAAACAAGATTACTAATGGAGCTCGATGTTGTAATAATTTAATCTCCCTTCCAATTGAATTTGCAAATACTAGTATTCCCACCTTATATCCATCAGCAACTATGGGCATTCTAACTCCCCGTCTCATATTCAAAAGAATTTCTTGAGCTCATTAGTGACTTCAATAGAAGATTCACTCTAAGTGAAAATATCTACAAACTTGTTTATTCTTTTATTGTTTAAGTACTCACACTTGAACATTGTTGCACCTAAAATATACACTAATGCTTCAATTCTTAAAAATACATTAGAGAAAATTTCAACTCAGAATGGGGCTCCTAAGAAAAATATTAAAATAATAGTTAAAATAAAAAAATAATATTTATTAATTTTGGAGGAAAAAAAGAAAAAAACTACTTTTTCTGTTCGTATTTTCAACATATCTTCTTGTGATTTTGCTAAAATTTCGATCGAGAGAGATCCTTGGATGAGAAATTAAATTCCGCATACAACATGTACCCACTCGGCATACTTTTGACGGAACCCGGAACCCCAAAAACAAGAAATACCTGAAAAACATGATGATGATGTCATCATCATTTTTTTTCCAGGTATTTCTTGTTTTTACGGTAGTGGGGTGTGTCAAAAGTATGCAGAGTGGGTATGCACTGGAAGCGGAACTAAATTGTGCATGCAACGAGCTGTCTTGATCGAAATTTGAGGAAAAACACAGGGAGATATGTTGAAAATACGAACAAAAAAAGTAGTTTTTTTATGATACCTATCCCCAAATTTATATTAAAAATTTGTTTAAGACCTTTATGGTATTTCAAATTTAAATAAATTTCATTGGCTAACACATGATGACATGGAATTTGAATTATGGTTAATAGGCCCATTTTGAGTTGAAATTTCCTAGAATTCCTAGCCAATAACTCTTTTGAATACTTTTTTCCCACTCTTAGCAGGGCTGGAGCACCTTTCCTTCCATGACAGAGCGCTATGAAGGAGAGAAACACCTTTATCATTGACTATAAGCTCTAGTGGTTCCATTTACTCCATTCCAAAGTGCACCAATGCACATACCTTCACAGCAAGGAGCACCAACAAGCTTTAAAAAGAAAAAATATATGTTTTGATGAGATTCCAAGTGACATATCTCATGGAGGATGATCCTATCTAGTAGGGAGAGCTAGAACTCCACCTCCTAACCCATACCAATAATTCCCTATACTCTTCCCAAAATATATGATCTCATTTGAGCCTCCCTTGGCCTGTCAAAGAAGGATTCGTGGATCATGTGAGGACAAACCTATACGAGCATCCTTATGTTGTTGGATTAAAGTCTGGTATTGAGGAAAAGTTGAGAGGGTGTTGTGATCAAAGGGTTTGTATTAGTGGATATTTGTGTGAGTGTGTCAAATACCTTGTGGAAAAAAAGTTATTGATATCAAGGATTTGGTTGCAGCTTTATATTTTCATTTATTAATACAAAAGTGTTTCCCTTTCCCATATATGATTTGTGTAAATATCAATCATTTATTATTAGATTTCTTGATCAATAATATATATTTTTAATCTATTATGTTACTCTCATGCCTTTTCATGTTTCTAATGTCTCTTTGCAATTACAGTAGATCGCATAAAGATAAGTAGAACAAAGACAAAAATCTTTCGAATATGAGGTAAAGGAGTTGTTCATTCAAGTAGATTCGTTATCTAGAGAAAGGATATCCTATTGTGACCTTTTGTTCTAGACTTGTACCATACATGATCGAGGAACAAGCAGTGTCTGCACTGGTTGAATTATTCCTACAAACAAAATTGGCGACCATATTGGGCAAAAATCGAGTCAGATCTCGGATAGATCTAATTAGATCTGGATCAGATCCAATTAGATATGATATTTTTGGTAACACTCTTTCTTATGATTTTTATTTTCTTCACTCACTTTTATTTTACTTCCTTATCATCCCATCTCAATCCATCATTGGTTTCTTTTGTAGGACATTGGCCTTTTCAAGTCTGTGGATCCATTGATGCCCTTGGGTAGTCTGTTCAGAGCGTTGATTAAGCTCAAACGCCTTCTGTATTCTCACAAGTAGCGCCACTGGAACTCTTTTGTTGATTGCATAGTGCACTGTTGGTGCCTATACCTAGTACACAACATGCATTGAAACCCTAGTGGCACTCGGGTGCAGCCTTAAACAGTGCATTGAGCTAGGACACCCCTTGTTTTGAATCTTTATCTTCATTTGATGATTGATTTTCATACTATATTATTATCAAATATGATATTTTGGTACTCCTATCTCCCTTCTTGAGTTCATATCTATAAATCTTCATTGATAGGAATTTTGAAATTGAATAAATTGTGTATGAGTTGTAGTTCTGGGTGCATGGTTTTCTTAATCAATTAACTCTAAAAGTGATTGTCGGTTGATAAGAAAAGAATATATGCAGTTTATTTACAACTATTTCACTATAGTTGTTTATCTTTATTTCTTTTTGAAATCATATAAAAAATAAAAAGAAAATTGTTTGCTTGTTTTGTTTTGATTGCTCTCGGTTTTTCTAGGTAGTTAGAAGAATAGTTCTTTATGAATTTGATTGAGAAAGGATATATTTTTAGGAATTAGAAGCTCTTCTTCATTTCTCCTTTCATAGATCTTGTGTTGTTAATGTTGAAAATGCTTGTGTGTTTAGAAAATTGTTAAAATATCTTGAAGTTAAATCATTGAAAGTGACATAGTATCTTTTTTTTTGAAAAATAAAAGTTTCTCCCTTACTCTAGGTAGAATTTATTAAAGATAAAAGTTATATTGCATATAGATCTTAACTTTTCATAACAATCCACATTCCACAAACATTCAGTAACCGCCGGGATAAAATCAACAGTAGATTAGGTTCGAATTTTTAGTAATTTGAGCAATAGGATAAAGACGTGTTCTAACATCTTAAAAAATAGGAGTTTTCATTATTTTATTACACTACATCTCGGGGATCATGTGGTTCTTCCACGTAACACCAGTATATCAAACGACCTTTCACATACCCTTGAGGTATATTAAAAGGTAATTCATGTACTTAGTGGTATATCCAAAGGCCCCTTTCGAATGGTTGTGCATTAGACATCACTAATATGGATTTGAGCTCCCACATACCTTGAGTATATCATGACAACACTCTACGATACCCAAACCAACCAAAAAAATCCTTTTGGAAGTCTTCTGGGATCAATACACCGATAACAACACTCAGGGAGCTACTACTCACGTGTCATCCAATTAGTTGGGTATTCAGGAAAGGGTATGGTCCCAATCCTCATTGTCGTGTTTTACTGTTATGGTCCCAATCCAGTATATTACGAGTTATGAAAACTTGACAATCCTAGTGAGGAATCGTCTATCATAATCCCATCCTATCATTTAAGTTTTCTTGTTACCTTAGCTTGCGTAAGTTTTTTGTATGTGATATCTTATTTGTATAGAAATTTAGGGTATAAATCATCGGGAAACATATTGGCTGAGCCACTTGCAATACGGTCTCATAGGTTGCAGGGTTTACCACCCAACTCTACTCCTATTGTGGAAGAAAACGAAGTTGAAACCATGGACCAACGAGCTACAATTGATTCTCATGTAGGAGTTCAAGTCATTGAATCCGGTAAATAAATTTCATCTTTTCAAAGTCTTGTCATAGTCCAACAACCTTCTATAGAAGACACCACTTTTCATTTTCAAATGGAAATCCAACCTGGTCCACCAAATTGGGTGTTTAATCACTTGTCATATCAGACATTGGCAATAGAGTTTGGTCCAACTGCTCCTTTTTTGGAAACTTCTCTAAGTTAGGCCATTTCAGAATAGGGGACCAATTGAACATCCTACGTTCCTCCCATTTGATAATATCTTCCGAATGAAGAGTTTTTTAGACTAGTTCAAGAATATATCGATCGTCTGCATAACCTAAGAGAAAATATAAATAGATCAAGTCTTTCTCATCTACCCCATAGTTTAGCAATAACCCCACCTGGATACCATGCACTTTCACAATAACTTATGGATATTAACTCAGGGTCTCCAACTCAAAATGTGGTTAATCATGATTCAGGTTAACCCTCCATTCTTACGCTACCCACCTATATTCCCCCATTGGTTTTTAGCCCCCCTATAGTTTCCACGCCTTGGGGGAAAACCCCTACCCAAGTTGTTTCACCTAATAGGGGAACTGTTTCTAGCATGGGGCAAAACATAGAACTAGGAAAACCAACAACTAATAATCGTCCTAGAAATACCAATATGGTTATTCCCTCCTCTGTCTCGGGACAACCTTCATGAGTTCAACCCACCGTTAGTCAACTTTCCTGCGGTTATACCTACCCAGGGAATTAACCACATGTGGTTCATTAATATTATAAACCTGCACTTTTAGGGGTTGTTTATCTTGGGATTCCCTACCGTGAAAATGATTATCCCATGGGGGAAACTTACTTGGTCAAATGTCCCTACGAAATCTAGAGGACCTTTTGTGAATACTGGTGGAGGTTTTGAAGGCCCACCCAGAGGACCACTTTTTGGAGGTCCTCCTAGGGGACCACCTTTTGAAGGACCACCTAGAGGACCATTTCCTAGAGTCCCACCCAGAGGACCACTGCCTCGAGGACCACCACGTGGGGGGCCACCACCTAGAGGAACACCACCTTGAGGGCCACCACCTAGAGGACCACCATTTGGAGGCCCTCCACTGTGAGTCCCACCACCTGAAGGCCCACCATTTGAAGTCCCACCACTTAGAGTCCCACCACTTGGAGGCCCACCCCATAGAGGATGAACTCCCTCGAGAGACCCACCAACTCGTGGACCTTCAAGTGGACCATTTGGAAACCAACCACCTAAAAAATCAATTATGGGAGTGTCATCTCTACCCATTTATCAATATTATTATGGCCCTACTAATCCACATATGTCGTATCATCCTTACCAGTACCCCCATCCTAATGAAGAACTACCATTTCTGGCTACCTTAGATATGCTAGATCTATCCAGATTGATCAACGACCCTATACACCATGATCTCTCATGGACAACCATCCTGGTCAAGTTACCCTCTCATATACCTAAATTCAATATAAAACCTAGTGAGGACCCAAAAAACCACGTAATGACATTTCATTTATGGTACTCATCGAATTCTCTGATGGATAGTTCAATCTGTCTACGTTTGTTTCCGAGAAGTTTCATCAGGGTAGCCATGAAATGGTATATTGAGCTACCTCAACATTTGTTTTGGTATTTGAACACCTTAGAAATGGATTTCCTGACACTTTTTTAGTTTCCAATCCGATATGAGACAGGTACATACATGTCGACCTCACTTCTTCATACCACTTCTACTCATATATTTGATCATATACATGAATGGAGACGACGAAATAAGTTGATTAAGGCTCCCATTCGTGATCAGTTACTCATTGATTGGTTTAATAAGTTTTTACTCCCCCCATTGTTAGGGATGTTTCCATGGGAGGTGTTGTTACTAAGGAGTAGGCCATCATCCATTTTCAGTACATTGACTCAGTGTCTTCCCAGTCAAGAACTTTGGACAAACTAATTCCTCATGCTCCTCACCATACTTCATGTCCTTCAATAACTATAATGGATCCACCCACCGATGGCATTATTAGTTCGATCAAAACACAATTGATTGAAAAATCCTCGAAAAAGAAAAACCAATTGTCTGCACCTTCTAGTTAAACCGTTTCAAACCAAAAAAATGTTTCCCTCCTATTGTTTCGACTGAAATGAATGCGGTTCAATCCTCAGAATCTTCGGGAGAAAAGGAAAAAAGCAACAAAAAATCCAAGAAATATGAGAACCAACAAGAAGGTAATAAAACAAAGAACCCTGATGTTGGCTCTAAAAATAAGAGAAAGGACAAATTTCCTTGCCTTATATATGGAGGTAGTATTTACAGATTCTTTCCCTACCCAACAACAATTGATTGACAGTTAATCCTTGCATGGGCCTTCTTTTTCTTCTATAGATGAAGTTAAAATTATGTCAAGTGAATCAGTTAATATTAATATTCGATCCCAAAGCTATGACCCTCCGACAAAGAAGAAACCTGATAATCTTCCACCAGAAAAAAACTTCATCATCCCCTCCTCCTCCGACTAATAGTATTCAAATTGAAAAAACTGTTCTTGGTGCAATTATCCTCCCACCTAAGAGTACACTTCGAAAATATGTACTTAATACTAATGCACGTGCCACCCAGTACTATAATATAGTTGAATATTTGGCTCAAGCACCATGCGCTATGTCAACTCTCGGACTACTCCAAACATGTCCTACATAGTGGAAGAACTTACTATCATTTCTTGGAGCACTAGATACTATAAACAATAGCATTATTAATTTCAAGATGGATTATTTTAATTCTAGGATCTCCCATCAATTACATTTCCAATTGTCTACAAAATATATTGAGAAGATAATCCTTCATACTGCATTGGAAAAGGGAGCCTCAACTTCGGTTATGTATTTATCCTATGGGGGATCCATCGAATCTCTTGATATCAACCGTTCACCCACAAAATTAAAGGCTTTTGATGGTTGCGGATTTCAACCCTATGGAATACTTCCCTCTCTCTAGGTAGAACTGGGGGGGGGGGGGAATTAGTCTCCATTCATGTTGAAGTTTTCAATAGTCCTTTAGAATACAATATTCTTCTAGGTCGAAATTGGTTCTTCACAATGCAAGTTGTTAATTCATTTGTATTTCGGGTGGTCGAGTTCCCATTCCAAGGGAATATTGTTACCATTGACTAGTTAGATTTCTGTTCACCATATGCAACTTCCAATACTGCAAACAATGTTCCACTCTTGGCTTCTACAACCCCTCAATATCAAAACATTGGATTAGGTCTTCTCAAGGATCCTCACTAATATAATTCTATCCATTATGCAATACTCCTCCTATTTCACAGGAAACATCCATGAACACGATATCTTCTTATACCCTAGGTAAAGGAAAGTCCATTGTTGATTTGACATTAGTGAGCCCTTTGGAATAAATGTACCAGGCCATTCACTCCACCAGTGACACCTCCATCAATCATCATACTTTGGTTACTTCAGATACATATCACATACTGTATTGGTTAGAACCCCCCCCCCATCTCTAGATTATATTTCACATACACTCCCCTCTGACGATTCCATCATGGAATTTATGTCCTTCTATGAGATTCCTTGGAATGATCATTACCACCGATCTTATTTCCTTCCCAATTACGATATGGTAGAATACTTTGCAACAATGGTTTCATCCAATATTGTAACTAATCCTCAGCTTTCGGTAATCACCCATGATGTTGAGTCTGAGGGTAATTTGAGTAATATTTCCAATACTATTTTTGCTGATATATCGGTAAAAACCGACATCATAGAGAACATCAATGTAGGATAGAACTCTTCCCCTTTAGATATACATTCTTATGCGACCTTGTTTAAATAATTTAGAGATATTTTTGCTTGGACCTATGAATAAATTCCAAGGATAGATGCTTCCATTGTTGTTCATAAGATTAGGAATTACCCTAGAGCCAAACTAGTTCGGTAGAAACTTCATTATGTACATCAGACGAAAGAAGCCGCCATTAAGGACGACATTGAAAAAATTCTTAAGGATGGTTTTATCTACCTCGTACCTTTGACTGAATGGGTGTCTAGCATAGTCTTAGTTAACAAAAAATAGGGTACTATTAGGGTTTGTATCAATTTTTGGAATTTGAATCATGATTGTCCTAAAGACAACTTATCCACCCTATATATTGATCAAATCATCGACAACCGTACCACAATTATCATCTTCTCATTCATGGATGGATTTTCTTTCTATAATCAGAATGAGATACTTCCATCCAATCAACACAAGACAAATTTTATCTTCCCATGGGAGACCTTCACCTATTGAAAGCTTCCTCTTGTTATTGAAGAATGTTGGCGCTACTTTTCAACACTCCATGTCATATGCTTTCCATGACATAAAACTGATTTTGGAACCTTATCTTGCTGACATGCATGCTCATTCGAAGCAGCGGGATCACCACGTTGATCATTTGAGATCCATTTTTCTCATATATCACCAATATAACATCTAGTTAAATCCACACAAGTGAGGTTTCTATGTTGAGATTGGCCAATTTCTTGGTTTAATTGTGTCCAAATATGGCATCTGCATAGACCCTCTGAAGATCGAAGCCATCTTGGCCTTACTCGCCCCAAAAAATGTTTATGAACTGGAAATTTTGCAAGGGAAGGAAATTTTTTTACATCATTTTGTCTCATTTTGTCTGTAATCATGCTGAGAAAACTCACAGTTTCATGCATTTACTAAATAAGTATACTCCCTTCGTTTGGGATGAATTGGCGCAACATGCATTCAATAATATGAAACATGCCATCACGCATGCACCTATTTTGCAACCACCCAATTATACCAAGGATTAATCCCTATATATGGATGCATCCCTATCAGCCATTAGTATGGTTTTGGTTCAGACAGATGAACATGATCATGAACATGTGATCAACCATCTGACTAAGATTCTTTTTAACTCTGAAACCTCATACTCACATGTGGAGAAACTTGCTTTGGCCACATTCATTGTGGTCCAAAAGTTTTTACTACATTTTCCTCCGAACAACCACGGTATATGCAAATTATAACCCCATGTATTACATCTTGACTTATTAAGTGCTTGGGGGGAAATATTCTCATTGGATTGTTATTCTCCAGGAATTCGATTTGGAATTTGTGAAATCTAGTTCTAATAATTTTCTCATCTTCATCAAGCTTATGAATGACCTTCCTCGTATTACTGAGGAAAAAAATACCATCAATTCATTGCCCAATGAATACTTTTTCCTCATTAGTATGGTGGACCCCTAGTATGGAGATTTAATTCTCTATCTCTAGATACAATGGTTCCATCCCAATGAAACCCATGATGAATGTAGTCACATCTGACACCTCACCAAACACTACCTCATTATCAATGACACCTTATACCGCAGTGGCGTTGATACCATATTACGACATTATCTCACTCATGAAAAAGCTGAGATTGTTTTGAATGATTTTCACTCTGTAATATGTGAAGGTCATCTTTTGAGGTTGGATACTGCCTAGAAAATACTACACGCTAGGTATTTTTGGACCTCGATATTTAAGGATTGCATAGAAACCATAAAAAATTGCTCACCTTGTCAGTTGTTTACATACAAAAAGCGCACCCATCCCGCTCTATTGCATCCTTTCATAGAAGTTGGACCCTTTTCAAAATGGGGCATTGATTTTGTGCATTGTATACCTACCTCAGTCGAGGGGCATGGCTGCATTATTGTGGTTGTAGAATACTTCAGTAAATGGCATGAGGCTATGCCTACTTATTCCAAGGATGGGAAAAAAGTGCTCTCTTTCTATTCAGCCATATCATCGCCAAATTCGAGATCCCTTGGGCCATTATGACTGATCATAGGTCATATTTTCAGAATAAGATGATGTCGGACCTAAGTGCTAACTTAGGGTTTCGTCATGACAACTCTACACCCTACTATCCACAGGACAATGGCCAGGTTGAAGCTACCAATAAGTTGTTAAAAAATATGCTTCAATGGATGGTAGGACAATCCAATTCCAATACGAATTTGAAACTTTTTTCTACATTATGGGCCTACCAGACCATCATCAAGAGATCTAATGGTTTTACACTGTTTCCTATAGAGTGTGAAATCCCTTGTCTGAAACTTGTTGTGGAACTCTTACCCAACACCACCCTGGAAAAAAAACATTTTGTGTATCTAAATAAGCTTGATGAGACTCGTTGTGATGCCACCTTAGCTAATGAGGTGCAAAAATGACAGATGAAAGCTTAATATGATAGATTTGTTCAACCTTTCTCTTTTAAAGAAGGTGACCTAGTCTTGATCTACGACCATAACCATGACAAGTTGGGAGCTGGAAAACTAGAATATATGTGGCATGGGCCTTATAGCATCAGTCATGTCTTAGAGAAAGGGGCTTATGAGTTGACAGATTATGATGGGATACCTATGGGAGACCCTCATAGTGGGCTCTACCTTAAAAAATACTATGCCCAGGACATCTAGGATAGGTTTTTTGTATATACTATTTATAGAGTATTGTGTGTGTTTTGAAGAGTGTGGATTTAGTGTCAATGTAAGATGTCTCTTTCACAGCCCTACTTATGCAGTCCTATGTTTAAAATGAACATATAACCACCTATATCGGTTTCGCAGATGGTGATAATCGTTACTCCTTGAATCTTGCGTTAGCATCCTAGGTGTTATACTCTCCTATTGGCGATCTGGTGATTCATAGGAGGAACTTGTTTGGTAACTACAACAAACAATCTCACAGATTATCATGTGATTATTGGTTTGTTGATTGAATCCTTGGCTAATGATGTAAGGAATATTAGGGTTTACCTAGATTCAGAGTTGGTAGTACATCAATTAAACCGATTCTATACCATTTGAAACCCCCTACTCCTTTGTGCATTCCAAAGAGTTACGATTTTGGAAGGTCTTTTGAGTAGTTATCTAATCAGCATATCCTGAGACATTTAAACGTTGTGACAGATTCCTTAGCACATTTTGTCTTAGATTGTTATCTTGCTCATATTTAAATTCATTCATTGGACTACATAAAACCATAGGTAGGAATTCATTAACATAAAAAAATTGCACACACATATGTAAATAAAAAGGTTTTTACATATATAAAACTAGTGCTAATATAAAAAAATACTAAAGCCATAAGCTTTCAAGTCACTCTAAATATGGAACTATCACAATTTCAAATACATATAAATATGGAAAAACATGAAGCTTCGAAGCTTTCAGTGTAGATTTAGTACAAAAATGATGGAGCCACTATGGGACAATCCTCGTGCTCATGATATAACATCACAACCTGATCCACTCGATGGATTAGCCTCCCAAAATGTCTTGAGACTCATGTAGGATGGCGTTGGTAGCACCTGGGTAGATCATCAATGGAGATATCTAGTATCCCTATAGTCAAGCATTGAAGGATCTCCTCTATATACTGGATTTTCTCATCTTCCTATGTGTTCTTGACTTCCCCTCTCCTTTATATAGGTGAATCCCCTATTGGACAAGAAGGACCTATGTCTGCACAATTTTTTTTTGCATATCTCATTATTACATCAAAAAAATGAAATATGAAAAAAAAATGTATAGTGGTATATTTATTACCTCGCTCATCCCACTTCTCTCTCTCTAGGAGTGGAAGGTCAAGGTAATCTCTAAAATTGGTCCCTACATAAGCATAGTCCTCTACCATTAGTAGTTGGATTCTCATCCAATGAAAGAATACCAGTACGTAGGTAACCTTCGGACTGTTAGAAAAACAGGACCATAGAGCAATAACAAATATACAATTAAATCAATAAACAAGATGCAAAAACACATTAAACATTACAGAGAGACAAATACTCTGCTTCCATTGTTGAAAGTGCAACAACCTGTTGCAGTTTTGAAATCCAAGTTACTGTTGTTCCACCTACAGTGAACACATACCCTATGGTGCTCCTCCTGCTGTCTTTATCACCAGCCATATCTGCATCAACATATCCCTGTAGAATAGTGTCTGAACCTCCAAAAGATAATGCATGAGAAGTGGTACCTCTCAAATACCTGAGAATCCACTGTACTACTTTCCAATGCTCTTTACCTGGATTATTCATATACCTTCTCACAACTCCCACTACATGTGCAATATCTGGTGTTGTGCACACCATGGCATACATCAAGCTCCCAACTGCTGATGAATAGGGAATCTTGGACATGTAATCTATCTCTTCCTATGTCTCTGGACACATATTCTTGCTTAGTTTGAAATGGCTTTCCAAAGGTGTGCTAACTGGTTTTGCATTTTGCATTCTAAACCTCTGTAACACCTTTTCTATGTACTCACCTCGAGACAATGTCAATTTGCAATTTTTCTTGTCTCTTGTTATTCTCATACCAAGGATTTGCTTTGCAGCACCCAAATCCTTCATCGCAAATGATTTAGCTAGTTTTCTTTTGAGCACATTTATATCTTACATGTTAGACCCTGCAACAAGCATGTCATCCACATACAATAACAAGATAATATATCTTCCATTATCTAGCCTCTTGAAATAAACATAGTGGTCAAAATGACATCTATCATAACCTTGTTCTTTCATAAACTTATCAAATTTTAAATACCACTACCTTGAAGCTTGCTTCAGGCCATACAAGCTCTTCTTCAACCTGCAAACCAAATTCTCCTTCCCTTTGACCTCATACCCTTGTGGATGCTGCATATAAATCTCTTCCTCCAAATAGCCATGGAGAAATGCCGTTTTTAAATCTAATTGTTCAAGATGAAAATCTTCTACCACCACTAGACTTAAAATAGTTCTAATTGAAGTCATTTTAAGAACAGGAGAAAATATTTCATCAAAATCTATACCTTTCTTTTGTGCAAACCCCTTTACAACAAGTCTAGCCTTGTACCGCTTCTTTCCTCCATCTTCTTCCTTCAATTTGTAAACCCATTTATTATGCAATACCCTTTTTCCTGCAGGCAACTTAACCAGATCCTAAGTCTGGTTTCTTACCAATGAGTCCATCTCATAATCCATGCCTTGCTCCCACTTCTTTCGAGTTTATACATGCATTCCTTCTTCAAAAAATTCTGGCTCACCAGAATCAACATCAATAAATAATACAGTGAAGGAGAGAATCATTTAGGGGGTCTACTTAACCTGGTAGACCTTCTTACAGTTGCAGGAGTTTCAGGTACCTGCTGCTGCTCTTGATTTTCTGGTGCTTTTGGAACTTCATTTTCTTTGATTTCATCAAGCACTGTGTACTCTGTGTTTTCCTTTTCTTCTTTCTTTCCCTACAACTGATCTTTGTACATGACCTTTTCATTGAATACTACATCTCTACTCCTAATGATTTTGCAATTTTTAAGATCCCATAAGCGAAAACCAAAATCATCAACCCCATATCCAATAAAGGTACATTTCTTGGATTTAGCCTCAAGATTTGTTCTATCATGTTTATCAATATGGACAAATGATTTACAACCAAAATTTCTCAGAAATGAGTATTTTACCTGTTTACCTGTCCATGCCTCCTCTAGAATTCCACCATCCAAAGCACTTGAAGGCCCTCTATTTATTAAATAAACAGCAGTGTTTACAACATCATCCCAAAACTTTAAGGGCAACCCTGCATGCAATCTCATACACCTTGCATGCTCCATGATCGTTCTGTTCATCCTTTCTGGCACGCCATTTTCTTGGGGTGTTCCAGGGACTGTCTTCTCTCTGTGAATCCCATTGTGTGAACAGTAACTGCCAAACTCATTGCTGCAGTACTCGCCTCCATTATCAGATCTGAGACATTTCAACCTTTTTCCTGTCTCATTCTCAGCCAAAGCTTTCCACTTCTTAAAAGTATCAAACACATCGGATTTCTTTCTAATGCAATAAACCCAAGTTTTTCTAGTTGCATCATCAATAGAAGTAACATAATAACGAGAGCCACCAAGAGATTGTACCTGAGCTGGTCCCCATACATCTGTATGGACAAGCTCTAACTTTTCACTCTTCTTTTGTTTCCCAACCTTGAGAAATCTAACTCTCTTCTGTTTTCCATAAACACAGTTCTCACAAAATTCCAAACTTGCCTGCTTCAGATCTGGAAGCAGTTTCCTTGAGTGGAGAATTTGGATCCCCTTCTCACTCATGTGGCCAAGCCTCTGATGCCACAACGCTAAACCTATTTCTGTGGAAGCTACAGAAATAGAATAATTAGTGTTATGAGGACATAAATATAACGTACCTATCCTGTTTCCTTTTGCAATTACCATTGATCCTTTAGTAACCTTCCACCATGTTTCTCCAAACATAGACAAACAACCGCCATATCCCAACTGACCTGTTGAGATCATATTTCTTTTCATAGCAGGAATGTTCCTTACATCCTTTATCAACCAGTCATTTCCATTATTTAGTTTAATCCGTACCTTACCCTTTCCAACAATTTTACATGGTTCATCATCCCCCAATAACACATGCCCAAAATCACCTTGAACATAATCATAAAAGAATTTCCTATGGGGTGTAGCACGACATGAAGCCCCTGAATCTACTACCCAATAATCACTAGTATTATCTAATGCAAGAATCAAATCATTTTGTAACACATCAGCTGCTACATTTTCTTCCTGGGTAGTCTCTTGCTGCATCTCACCTTTCTTCTTTGGTGCTCTGCAGTCTTTCTTTAGATGTCCTTTCTTACCGTAGTTCCAACATTCTATTTTTTCGAATCTGGACTTGGATCTTCCCTTTTTAGACTTGCCGCGATTTCTTGGGCTCCTTCCTCTCTCTTTTTGTCTCCCTCTGCTCTCCATGGTTAACGCATTACCTGATGTCTCACCTGTGCTTTTCCTTCGCATTTCCTCGCTAAGAATAACACTAACAACATCATCAAACTTAAGAGTGCTTGAACTAGGGACAGAGTTACTTACAGCCATGACCAAGCTATTCCAGCTTTCTGACAATGAGCACAAGATTAGAAGAGCCCTAACCTCATCATCAAAGTTCACTTTTACATAACTTAACTGACTGGTAAGTGTATTAAACTCATTTAAATGGTCAGCAACAGATCCACTTTCCGACATCTTCATATTAAATAAACGCTTCATTAAAAATACCTTGTTAGAAGCCAAGGGTTTTTCCTAGAGCTTACTCAATGCGCTCATCACACCCTCTGTTGTTATTTCTTTCGAAATATTGAGGGCCACCGACGAAGCCAGGAATAGCCGTATTGTTCCTAGTGCCTTTCTGTCAAGAACCTCCCATTCTTCATCCTTCATAGCCACTGGCTATTTTGCTTTTCTGCCCAATGGTAGGTACAGATATTTCTGGTATAGATAGTCCTCCATTTTCATCTTCCATAACTGATAGTTTTGGCCATTAAATTTATCGACCCTAAACTTTCCTTCTTCCGCCATTGCTCCCACTCAAACCAAGAACCCTTCTTTCCTCCGAGTTTTCAAACCAAATAAACCTTTTGGCTCTGATACCAATTGTTAGAAAAACAGGACCGCAGAGCAATAACAAATATACAGTTAAATCAATAAACAAGATGAAAAAACACATTAAACATTACAGAGAGACACAGATATAATGTGGTTCACCCAAACGATGGGCTACATCCACAAACAAATTTTCCAGTCCTTTTATTTCAGTCCAGAAAGATGAAGGGATACGCCCTGCAGCAAAACCGTTGCACTTCCTCTTCACGCTCTCACAGTCTCTCTTCCAGCACAATACAATGCCCACATCCAGTACCATACAGTACTCACATCCAGTACACTACAGTACCGAGTACAATTCACAATGGAGCCTCCTCAAGCCTTATAAAGGGTTAATCACATGCAATACCATGGGACAATACCATGGGATACAACAAACCATGTGCCCAAACCATGTGCTAGACCTAACCACCTTTGAATCAATCCCGAGTCAAGTTTAATACATGTAATACCATGGGACAATACCATGGGCTACAACAAACCATGTGCCCAAACCATGTGCTAGACCTAACCACCTTTGACTCGATCTCAAGTCAAGGTTAACCCTAACACCACCACCATGGCGTGGAATGGAATACACCCACTTATTCATCTAAGGGTCTTTGAAATCCAACCCACTCAATGGTTTTTAGGTTATCATCAATGGCACCCTCTCATGAGTACAAAATGAGAAATTGATGACTAAAAAAATGACTAAAATGAGGCTATAAATGACTATTTTTGAGTCGACGACTAATAGTAGATAATTTCCACTTAGTTCTATCTTATAGCTAGTCGTATTTCACTTAGTCATTAATAGACTGACTTATTAGTCAATGATTTAGAAATTGATTTAGTCATAGATTTAGTCATGTATTTAGTCATTATTTAGTCACTAATTGCAACAATTAATGACCAAATATACAACTAAATAAACTACTAGATGAGAACATATTAATGACTGAGCTAAATACAAATAAGATACAGGAAAATATCTACTAATAGTCATATATATGCAAATTTAATCATTTTTGTAGTCATAAATTTATGATAGGGCATGGAGGAATTGAACTACCAACCTCCTGCCTATAATTAGGTAGGTGCTCTACCATTGAGATAGAACCCTTTAAAAATTTGTTATTTCTTTATAATGAAGATATTCAAACAAATTTATGATAGATATCAATCTACAAACTACGTAATTATTACTATTACAACTTACCAGTAACTAGTATTTATGATAATCTAATTCCTGAGAGCTATGTACAATTTTCCCTATCTAGAATATCCATTCATGTTACCAGAGAGAGTGGAATACCTATGTGATGGATGTGATACCAATTAAGTCAACCAACTTACAGAATATCTCTTGGCATTCCTGAATATATAATAAAAATATCATTATATGAAATAAAGAAAAGTAAAAGTCAAATAAGGTAAGCAAACCTTGCCATTCATAAAAAAATCTATCAGTGACAATATAAAAATACATGAAAGCAAAATATTTCAGATTGAGTGTTGCAAAGCATAAGCTACCATATCAACCAATTCTAGAAAATGAAACATATTTTTATAGAAGTCTGAAGGCTACCAAAATAAGCAAGAAATTGGTAAAAATTCTTGAAAGTACACAATCAGACTCAATCTCACAATCTCACACAACTGCATGGATTAAAGTACACAATGAGACTCAATTGAGACAACGTTAGTGCAATCATGGCTTTGAGATACAATGAATGAACATAATACTGTAAATTACTGCCATTCCAGGAATACCAAATTTCTAAAACACATAGAGTAAATTACCTGAAATGTTGTAGTCAAAGGGATATGACTCAAATAGCGATAGCGCTTTCTCATGACTTATGACTGATTAAATGTCTCCAACTGTAAAATTTTGCCCCCAATTCTACACACAAATCACCAATGATCATAAACCAGTTGCATCATAAAACAATTTGCATATAAACTCTTTAAGCAATGTAATGTAAATATTTATAACTAAAAATTCCTCAAATGTTCTAGTAAGAAATCACACATTATTGTTGAACAAATTTTCTCAATGCTCTATGCAAATGCATACAAAAGCCCTTCCATTTATAATTTCAACTTAGCTGCAAAGCTTGAGATACAAAGTGCTTCTTCCTATCACTCTAAGCACAGGTATAGATATTGTTCAATACATGATTTAGGATGCAGCTTGTGATAATGATGTAATTCATCTAAAATACGATCATCATATTTTCTAGAATCTATGTGTGACAAGGGAATGTAGTGGTTGCAGAGCATACAATGCATAGCATTCACCCATAGACCTACCTCTGTCAAACATAGGGACCATTGATTGTGCATAGTTTATAAATTTCATTGTTTTTAGGAAATGCAATATTGTATTACTTGGACATATAACTAAATAAATTCAGTGTGTGTTCATGAGGGTGTTGCACATGCTCATGAGTTATGTGGGATTTTCAAAGGTTTTGCATGGTTGTAACAATCTTAAAGGGGGATCATGAAATTTGCAACCATGAGATTAATTTGATCCTAAAAATCAACAAATACAACATTAAACATATAAGACCAAACCCAATTTTGTGGACCACACGGAGAAAGCAATATTAACATGTCTCCAAATCATTTAGCTTATAACTGTCAGCAATTGATTTAGCTATAAAGAATTCAAACATATTTGAGATGTGGAATTTAAAAAGTTTGCAATAAAATAATAAAAAATAGGAAAGAAACTGAAAATATGAGACATACCCAAATGATTTCATTCTCATTTCTCTATCCTTAAGGGTAAAAACTAAGCATGATGACAATAAAAAAAAAATTATGTTGTGTGAGTGCAACAGAAAATACACCATTTTTATTGTGATTTATTTTACCTATAAAGATTAAATTGGAAAATGAAAGTGTCCTAGAGAAATCTAGTAGTTGACTACAACATAATCCTAAGGTGCATAAAATATCTAAAGAAAATAATTTATCAAGAAGAAACAGATAAATATCACCACCTAGCTGGAAGCAAGTTATGTCTCCCATAATGGTGAAGAAGACATTTCATATTCAAGGGATGAAGGAGAGAAATTGTCCATTAGCTGACTGCACATAAAAAGTTACATAATGTCAGTTCCAACATTACAGTACAAAAATGATGAACAAATAATACATGCAATGTATAAAGGCAATATGCTTTAAATGGTTCATGTTACCCACCATGCATAAGGTAATCGGATAAGTACTATTTAATGACAACTAAAAAGACAACTGTTCTTATGTAGAGTATCTTGAGACCACAAAGATCATTTAGTACCCATAGAGATGTTTCAATGATCAATCAAAGAAAGTGATGTAGCGTTGGAATCTTACTTGAATGATGGCATCCTTCTGAGCACGAGCTTGTTCCTTTTCCTACAAAGGTAATAAAAAATGTTAGTAAAAAATCCAAACCCTAGATTTAAAAGTTGCATTCTTCCATAACATTCCAACTAACCTATTGAACCTTCTCCATTTTCAGCTCCCTCTCCAACCATTTTTGTTCCATCTCACTCTTCCGTTAATATTTTTCTTTCTCCTTAATTTCCTGTTGACGGGCGTATTTGACAAAGCCCGCAACGGGGGAGACAACCCAGACCGGGATCCTTAGGGCAGGCTCCAAGCTCTTTGGGATGGTTGTTCTCGACAGGTTTAAAGGCTCTGTTAGCCTGAATGTCTATACTATGTAAAAAATCTAAGATGTAGATCTAACACTTCTGGTTATTATTAATCAATGTATCTATGCCTGTACATATTAACCAATGTTATTATTTACATTACTAATCAACTAAGTTAAATCAGTTTATATAAAATTAAACAACTATTAACAAGTCAGATTAATAACAAAGATACATGATATACATCTGTACACAAACCAACAATGAAGAGAATAAGCTGCATATGATAATGAGTATGAACAACTGATTGAAATAGATCTTTTAAACAATATACTAATCAGAAAATAAGAACATATTATCTAAACCTACAACTATCCTGATCAGGAGCAATACGAATTAACCGAAATCAGGTCTGTTAACAATGACTATCAATAATCTTGACAATCTTCAAAACAAATTTAGAAATTATCAAGATCAAACAACAGGAAAATACCATGTACATAACAATGACAACCATTAATTTACAACATAGCATCCATTAACAGAATGATATTCAGCATAAGTCAATAGCTAGAAAATAATATATTTGCACAATTTCAAAAGTGAGATTATGACAAACATGTATAATATTGAAAAATAGTAACAAGACTATAGATAAGCATACACATGTGTTAAACATAAAACCATAAACATATATATAATTTTATCACCAGTTTAAAGATCGTATCTGGTAACAGAAAGTTGTCTCCAGTCACCAAAATCAAACTGTAGTCTTGTTGTCTCTTTTCCATAAACCATCGACCCCCTATCCCATATGCTATCTCCCCTTAAATACATGAAATCACTAAAGGAGAACAGTCCTACAAACTAGAGATAGAAAAATCGAATTCTCTAACCAATTTCCCATAAAAATGACAAGTAGAACATGTCATTTTTCACTATACGTTAAGACACCTAGAATTGGTAAAGATTCGATCCAGAAAAATCGAAAATCACAATGATGAAACAACACCTGGGAAGTATGATATTCGATTCGTTTCGATCATGTGGGCGATGATCCAAAAATAGACAACCATCAAAATCTGAGCACGAACAGTAACCATATCGCCTACATCACAACACATGAAAATAATATAGTTAGCACATATGCAAAAACCGACATAACAAACAATATATAATAAACAAAAAATAAAACGAATTAATACCTGTACAAAGGTAATCTGATCATCAATCCATCGACACTTCAAAATTAAAAACCAACAGCAAATACACCCAACAACATTACAAATTTACAGGCGCATTGAAGACCTGAATGTTGACACCACTCGACTGACTCGGCGATTGCCCCCTAAACTGCATGAGTGCAATCTGAGCATTAAGCTCCTGAAGCTTCTCCTCATTTTTGTCATTCTCATTCTGAAGCTTAAGAACCCTTTGGATCAGCTTATTCTTGTGATTTTTCAAGCGTAAGAGCTGTTTATCAGTCACATCCACTTTCTCCTTTAACATAACGTTATCAGCCTTCATCAAATCACGATTTGATACTACTTCACTAACCCTTTCCTCCATTCTGTGAATTTTTTCTAAAAGACAGTTAAAAAATAGAGGATGCATCATACCATCAATGCCATAAGAACCGGGTGAGCTTGTCTTTACATGCTCCTCTTTAGTTGGATGGCCAATTACAGGATCGACCTGTATTTCTTTATCAGTCGCAGGAGGATTATCATGATCATGGTTCAAATCGAACTCATGTTCAACAGACTGATCATTCAAAGGAAGACTGGGATCTTCGGCTTCATCGTCAATCACCACATTCTCAATATGAGCGCTATCAGACACGGGGGTTTTGACAGGCTGGCCTTTTGTGATACTCCTGGTGAATCTACCCACCAACTTGTCCTTCGATCGGTTTCTTCCCTGATTACCAGTTTTGTCAGTATTGTTTTGCGGTGTAATAGGAGATGAGAATCCCCTCACACGTTTAGAAACCATGGGAGTATCAACACTTCTTACTGGAGCAGGCATAGAATCATTGCAGGGTTCAGGACTCACACAAGCAGTAGGGTTTGCCAAGGGTTTACGTAAAGGGGAAACCGGGACTGGACTCGGTTCTTTATGCTTGTTGCAGTCATCAGGATTATCAAACATACAGTGACAAAAAGAGGAAAAACCATTTGACTCAACGAATTCATCCCAGGACCGGTTCGACCTCAACAACTCCCTATCGATTAACATACAGACTAAACCATGGTGGAAGAGGCTATGACTGACATGTCTAGGTCCCTTTTTGATCGCATTAGACATCTTAAACAGACTATGCAAAAGATAGTAAGGTAAGTTCAGCGGGAAACCTATGAATGCAGACATAAGCCGGAGATGATATACGTACGCTGATGACAGGCGGCCTTCGCAAGTCAAATATCTGTGGATCAAATCCAGAACAGGACGCCACTCCTTCTTGAAGTACTTGCGAGCCACCCAGGTTCGAAATGAAACATCCTGGCAGGGGTTTTTTAAGCAGCTGCTGCCACTCTGTTATATCCATGCGCTTATATTTAAACCATCGCTCACCTTCTAGTGACAGACCTGTAGCAAGCGCCACTGATCTTTCATCAACCCGGAAATAGAGGTCACCTACTTCAGCCTGATAGTCGGCCAGGGAGAGAGCGAAAACCCTTGTGACTTCAGGGTTCGAATCAAAGAATTTACTTAAGAATGGCATCCACCCAATGGTCTGAACCTTTGCTGACAGCTCAGGGTTCGAATCCAGCAATTTCATTTCGCAAGGTTCTACCCTCACCACAGGCGCCATGACCGGCCGTGTCAAAGCACGTAAACGCACACAAAAGAAGTACCACAGCTCAGCAAAAGACAGAAAACCAGATAATGAGCACTCGATATAAAGCCTGAGCAAGAACGAGAAATGAAACTCAAACCCATGATAAGGAAAATAAGCCATGAACGAACGCGGACTGCACCCCTGTAATTTCGGCATGGACAAGAGCATTATCACTCAGAGAGGTAATTGATTAACGAGGAATGACGGTCGAAGACTCCAGATAACTTCTGTTATCGTTATTAATCCGGTGTGACTGATACGAGACCTCTCCCTGTAGACAGAACAGATGTTCCATTGGGAGATCGCCACGATGGAGGCCAAGTACTGAGCGTTAAATGAGATAGACAAGTTTCAGTACCAAACTAATGATACCATATCGGCTTCGCAACAGGTGGATAAAAATTGGAGGCAACGGCATGAATTGAAATGAGGATAGACCACAATACATATCATCCTTACTGTGAGCTCAACTTACCCTTCAAAGGTGGTGGACGATAAATCATAATACAAACCATCCGGTCGACCTTAGACTTTGGAACATGAACTACATAAAAATTGGCATTAAGTTGCTATGGTAGTATCAACTATGGTTTGTAATCAAAGGATAGCACGTAAAACCTTTGGCCTTCGACACTCTAGGTTTTACCAAAGTCATAACAAACCAACCATGCAAAATCATTAATCAACCTTGCAGTAATATCTATGGTAATGCTATAAATCACGCCGAGATCAACCATTATTGATATCTCAACCTTATCAACCATGATAATAACAAAATCAAACAATAAAATAAACTTATAATGTTTTTGGGTAAGATTCAATGCTAGGATATCGATAACCCATATGAGAATCATTTATACTCGTCCTTTAATTTTTTAAGTATAACTCTACCCAAACAATAGCTTCATAGTAATGATTTCATTAATAAATATAGTTGACAAAGGTTTAAAAATATGTAATTTCACTGAATCAGTAGCTCAAGGAAAACTACTCTTTCAGTAGCTTGATAATTCATTTGATTTGACCCTTTAAAATTCTAACATTTCATCAAAACAAAATGGGATTTTGTTTGTTGAAATATGTTTTTAATGGCTGTTGAGTAGGGGCACAACAGATGGCGACTTGCTGGGCGTAACAGTTATCTCTGTTCTATGACCTGAAATCATGTGAGCAAAGAAATTAAATCCTTAATATGAGCCATTGTACAGAAAACACTATTTTAGCATATCAAACAAATTCAAGTATTTCATAGTTCAAAAAATTACCAGAAAATCACAGTTTCATTCATTTATTTGATAATTATCAGATCTCTACCAAAATCAGTCCTTAAAGAGTAAAACAGCAAATGGCTTAGTTTTAAAGAGTGAAATCTCAATACCACAAGCATGGCCCTGCTGCCAGCAGTCATCCATAGCCTCGACAGGGTTTCTTCAGAACCCACAGAGTGACAGTATCCCATCTGCTAGTTATAAATATACAATTCTGGTTTGGGTGAACTGTTACCATTATTTTCTTTTAATTTTATTACTCATGAAGGCCATGGTTCAGGCTTGGTAACCAAATAGTAACCATGTCAGTCACCAGTCTGCATTACAGTAAAATGAACCGGCTCGTGATGAGACCTTTCACCCCTTAGAGTTTTCTGTCCAAGGGTCATTGCCCAGGCTTGGTGATCGGAGACGACAATGTTACTGGATGCGGACCTATGATCCTGAACACATTAGCTCGTTATGAGACCTTCTGTCCTTCAGATTGTTTTTGCAAATGTTCGAGTCCACCTTTGTCCAGAAAGTAATTATTGTTAATCTGAAATTAGACTGTCTTAGCAGATAGGGAGGCAAATTTGATCCTCTTTTTTGAGAAGGGATGGCGTAAAATATTTAAATAGATAACTTTACCAAGTACTGTCCCAATCTCTTTGGGCAAATCTTTGCAGAGATTGATATAATTAATTACAATTAACATGGTTAAAAAATTTCTGGTAAAATCTGGATAATGAAAACACCATTCTCTGTTCAAGAAGTAAAACAGAATGACAATTCCAGGATAGTAATGTCTTTGTGCATGATTTACAGATAAATTACAAAAGTTGAAATCAGTCATCAGTTTGAGGTTTGATGAATTGATCAGGCTCAAAACACACAAACAAAACAACAAATAAATATGGGAAAATACAAACAAATCAAAAGCAAATGAAATAAAATCTTCCAAGCAGGCACAACACACCAGGTATATACAGGATGATCCCTTGTGGGGGATCAGCATAAATATCTCTTAATTAGGTGACCATTTACTGGAAGGTTGTCAATGTCACCTTCCAATGTTTGCAACCTGAAAGTGCTAGGACCAAGTTTTTCTGTAATAATAAATGGTCCTAGCCACAAGTATTGGAACTTCGTATGTTTTCCTTTATCTTCATGTTCCTTGTCCCATTTTAGGACTAAGTCACCCACTTCCAAATCCCGAGTGACTGAATTTCTAAGGTCAAACCAATGCTTCACGATCTGCTGGTGTTTTTCAAACTTTTTCCTAGCCAACTCCCTATCCTCCTCCAGTTTATGCAATGTGTTAATTCGATGCTCCATGGCAGAACATGGTGTCTCCTGTACCGACTGGGAGAGCTGTAGAGAGGGTAAGAAAAAGTGAGGAGGCAAAATGGCTTCCTTTCCATACACCAGAAAAAAGGGAGAATTTTCTATAGCAGCTTTGGGGGTCACTCTGTCAGCCCACAAGGCATTTGACAGAGCAATATGCCAATTCCTATGATGGTTAGCCACAGTACGTTTCAGAATCTTGATCAGATTTTTATTAGAAGATTCTGCTAACCCATTACCCTGAGGGTAATAATTAGCTGAATATTTCAACTTTATACCCCTATCCAATGCATACTCAGTTAATTTTACAGAAGAAAAATAAGTTGCATTTTCAAATATTAAATATTCTGGAACACTGAATCTGGTAATAATAAAAGAATCAAGGAAAGATATCACCTGTTCTGAATTGACTACCCTCAAAGGGATAGCTTCAACCCATCTAGTGAAGTAGTCTGTGGCTGTTAGAATGTATTTATGTTGCTGTGAAGAGGCCGGTGTGATTGGGAAACAATATACAGACCCCATTGCTGAAATGGGACTTCAATAATAACCGGCTGGAGGGGTAACGCTGCCTTCTTCAGTCTACCTCCTACTCTCTGACACTCTTGGCACTTCCTGGCGAAAGAATATGCGTCTTTGAACAATGTGGGCCAGTAATACCCAGCTTTAAGTATCTTATGGGCAGTGGTTTCTCCGCTAAAGTGTCCTCTAGTTGGTCCTGCATGTAGTTGAGATAACACAGTATCGGCCTCATGTCCTTCTAGACAACGAAGGAGAACTCCTTCAAAATTATTTCTAAACAAAATATTATGAATAAGCTGATAAGGTGCAGATTTCAATCTCAAAGCCCTCTTACAACGTGGGTCTAAATTTTCAGGGGCGGTCCCATGCAATAAGAAGAACTTAATATCATCATACCAAGAATCAGGAGGAGTGGAGATCGAAAAATCTTCCCTTTCAAATAAAGAAGGTTCGCTAAAGAAGTGCAGATCTGGTTCCGAATTGTCCGCAGACCCAGCTGCTAGCTTGCAAAGTCCTTGTCCCCTGACAATCTTTAAAGGTTTTGTTTCCAGGTCATATTCCTGAAGTGCTGTGACCCAATGTGCTCTTTTTTCACCAAGATCATTTTGTACCAAGATATTTCTAACTGCCGAATATGGTACAACGACTTTGGTGTGGGACTTCAGCAAGTAAGGCCTGAAATGTTTAACATATTTGAAAACAGTGAAAGCTTGCTTGTCTACTTCTGGGTAATTTAATTTTGCACCGTTCAGACCAGAACTCGTAAAAGCGATAGGAGCTTCATTATTTTCCTAGTTTTTCTGTGTCAGAACAACAGCATAAGAAGAATCAGAAGCAAACGTATACAAAATGAAAGCTTTGGAAAAATCTGGGCTAGTTAAAGTGGGAGCTTCAGCAATCACTTTTAAGATGTCATGAAAAGATTGCTTCTCATCAGTACACCATTTAAAATCAGCATCCTTTTTTATCATTTTCTGAAGCGGCCTAACAATTTCGGTAAACCCAGGAATGAATCTAGAAACAAAATTTATCTTTCCAAGAAATGACAGCATAGAATTTTTTGAGTGGGGCATCGAAATCTGTGATATAGCACGGGTACGTTCTGGGTCAATATTGATGCCTCGTTTAGAAACAACAAAACCCAGCAACTTACCTTCTGTGACTGAAAAAATAGATTTCTTAGGATTTAGAGAAATCCCATACTTCCTGCAACGCTCAAAAACTCTCCTGAGATGAGTTAAACGATCAGTCCTGTTCTTTGAAAATACAGTGATATCATCAAGATAAATAACAACAAACTTACCAATCAGACCTCTGAAGGCGATATCCATTGCCCTCTGAAATGTTGCTCCAGCATTTATGAGACCAAATGGCATCTTCCTATATGCATAGGTTCCCCAAGGAGTCCTAAAAGTTGTCTTCAACTGGTCAGCTTTGGATACCAACACTTGGTTGTATCCTGAAAAACCATCTAGTAGTGAAAACATTTCAGATCCGGAGACCTGTTGCAAGATTTTCTCCATTGGAGGAACAGGATAGTTATCCTTATCTGAAACCTTATTCAGGTTTCGGAAGTCGACACATAACCTGATGTCACCATTTTTCTTCCTCACGGGTACAAGATTTGCTACCCACTGTGCATGCCGAACCGGGAAAATTATTCTAGTGGCAAGGAGTTTATTCAGCTCCTTCTTGACATCTGGTTCTAGGCTGGGATGCATTTTTCTCAATTTTTGTTGAAAAGGTTTAGCCTCTGGTTTCATAGGAATGACATGTTGCATTATATTAGGGTCAAATGTTTTCAGGTCATCATACGTCCATGCAAATATGTCTTTAAACTCATTGAAGAGTTTAATGAAGGATGTTTTTTCCTGGGCAGTACATGTACTGCCCAGATTTACACATCGAGGGTTGTGCTCAGTTCCTAGATTTACAATGTCAGATTGCATGATCGAGCTATTAGTTTTGCAATTCCTTGCAGCTTTAAATTTATCCTTTAAGTCATAGAATTTCTCAAGTTTGATTACTGATCTGGGAAGAACACTAACCTGATTGAGAGATTCCTGAATTGAGCAAGGCTTATGGATTACCAAAAAATTATATAAATCCTCGTCGTCAGTCACTTCCTCCAAGACCGCATCCTTAAAAGTATCCTTCAAAGTCAGGAAATCGATCAACTGCTCGTCGTCATTGAAGACTCTCCAATTTGCTATGTTGTCAGGTATAGAAGGTCTGAATAGAAATTCAACCAAGAAAGCATCAGTAAGGATTCCTTTAGATGGAATCAATCTCGAAGCAACATTAGCTAAAAGATCAGCTTCCTGATTTAGATAATGAGGGATGGAACTTATGTTAAATGCTTCAAATGCTAATAGTAAATTCCATACCTCAGCCTGATAATTTCTCAGGTGTCCTGCTATGCAGTGTATTGTATTACGTACCTGTCGAACAATGATCTTAGAATCCCCTAAGACTACTAACGCTTTGGCTCCTAAGTCGATTTCTTTCTTCAGCCCTTGAATGAGGGCTTCATATTCAGCGATGTTATTCGTGCAATCGAATTCTAACTTGCAAGCAATAAAATACCTTTTCCCATAAGGATCTATAAGCAAGCACCCTGCACCAGCTCCTTCTTTTGACTTAGAACTGTCAAAGTAAAGGGACCAAAGACCATCATTGAGATCTAAATATGGTAAATCTGGAACTGGAATTTCAGCTGGGACTTGTGTAAAATGGCAAATTTCAGACTGCTGATTTGAATCTGGAATTTTTGAAATTTCAGCTTCCCAGTTCCCAAAAAACGAGTCAGCCATGTAGTTACCCATTATGGTATCAGTGAACAAGACTGGTTCATTTGAGTCATCAATTTCAGTGACGGTATGCTTCATATACCGTTCTCGGTCGATTCTGATCTTATTCGGGCGACCGTTATGGGATATCCACAAGTGTGACCAGTCTGTCGCAAAATATCCATCGAGCTTTTCTGACCAATCCCTGCTGAGAAATAAACCATATTCTTCTGGGATGTCAGCAACAATTATATCGATGATAAAGTGAACTTGAGGATTGGAAGCTAACCTTATCAACACTTGCTTCAACTTACCTATTACTTTTACGTTTGAACGATCAAGCTGTACAATACTCGTATCGCAAGGTTCAGGGACAACATTAAGTTTTTTACATACAGATTAAGGCATTACTTTCTTGGAGGCCCCTGAATCTATCATACAGTTATGTACTTTACGATTAAAAATTTGAAATGTAAGTAAAAATGGCGGGGTTGAAGAATCAGATTTCTTGCCTATGGATGATGCATTGACTGAAGATTTTATTGAGCTATCCTTAGTATTGACAGAACTATTTTGATTGGAAGGCGTCTTACCAGTTTTACTTGGGGAAACTCCTTGCATCACTTTATCTCGAATTAGGGGTAGCTTGAGAAGCTCATAGAGCGAGATGTTGGCTCTCCTTTTCTTTAAATCTTCAATCAGGTCGTATTCTAACTCAAGGGAATGGGCAGATTTAATATTTGCAGGCTGATCTTTGTTTTTGACAGCTGAAGTATTATCTGCAGCAGTTGTAGAAGGTTCACTTAGGGGCTGTTGTTTCTTACTTCTGGTGTTGTACTAGTGCTGATTTACATTGACAATAGCCACATCCTTGTCATCAGTCAATTCTGAGGTGTCCCAGAAATGACTGATGACATGGGGTGGTTTATTGTCATTGCTATCATCTGTATTTTGGTTATCTTGAGAACTTTGTCCGGTGGAATGAGTTTCATTTTTAGTAGATGTTTCTAGATTTGAAACTATTAATTTGAGGAAACTATTAATTTCCTCAATGTTGTTGGCTTCAGAGGGTGGAGTTTGTTTCGCAGCTGGATTTTGAAAAGGTCTCCTGAAAAACTGTTTAGGTAGCTCTTTGTTTGGGGTGTTTTCAGAAGTACCCTTTTTTAAGTCAATGATTTCATTAGAAAGTTTTTTAATAACTCTTTGGAGACTGTCTAGATATAAGGCATCTTGGCCTTTTTTGTCAGAGCTTGCTGCAGTTTTGGCAGGACTGTCAGTCTTCTTCCGAGAAGAAGATGTTGAATCGGTATCTATTCCGGGATTTGCGTTTGTGGCAGTCACATCTTTTTCGACTTTAATTTCCTCTTCAAAGTTTTCAGCGAGGGTAAGTTTGGCCTTCTGTCTGACAAACATGGCTATTTTTCCAGGCAGGGCTGAAGTGTAAAATTCAACGGTTACATCCTCAGTCGGCCTTGAAGTAGCAGGAATTCTGTTTCTTAGAGTTAAAAAACGTTGGTTAAAATATTTGACCCTTTCTTTAGGTTCCATGCGAATCTTAGACAGTTCTAACACTAATACTGCTGGAGTCTTGTCATCTCCAAACTTGTTCATGAATGCAAGGTCGAATTCATTCCAGCTAGTAATGGAACCAGCTGTAAGTGAAAAATACCATGTCGATGCTTTTCCCTCAAATGTATAATGGAAAATCGGACAGACCACATCTTCATGTTCAACATCCAGGAGTCGAACCGCCAACATAAACTTCTTGACATGATCTTCTGCTGGCTCTTTCAACTCAGGGTTGAACTTAGGCAGTAATTTCTCAGGAACTTAGCCTGGGACAGCCACTGCATCCTGAGCTAGCCATGGCATATTAGCATTGGGGTTTGGGGGATTTGGACCTACCATGTTTCTTGGAGTTGGAGGTGGTGAAGGTGGTGTTTGTAGAACACGAGGAGATGATCGAGGGGGTGATGGTGGTTGTCCAGACCCTCCTAAAGCAGGTGGTCCGGAAGAAGAGGTAGGTTGGTTGGTGCCTGTTAGATATTGTTGTATGTGAAGATCGGGACGAGCACCTAAAGGATGTTCTGGTTCTCCCGAGATAGATTCAGGATGACGAGTACGAGGACGGGTAATCTGCGGAAGAGGTAATTCAGTGGGCTGGCACCCGGTGAGATTCGAATAAGCCCTAGTTAAAATTCTATGAGATTCGTTTATGGCTTGCTCGTACTGGTTGATTTCTTCAGGTAGGTGAATACCGGGAGAGTTGAACTGAGATATCAGATTTCGAACAGAGTCGCTCACTGGGGTTTCATTCACTCGTGATGAACGGTGAGAGCGTGTCTGTGCAGTTGACTATATTTGAGGGGTGATAGGCTGATTAACTTTGTTTACAGGGTTGTTTTCATCAGCCATTTGCCTAGGCTGGCCCTCCTTCTAGTGCCATTATTGACGGGCGTATTTGACTAAGCCCGCAACGGGGGAGACAACCCATACCGGGATCCTTAGGGCAGGCTCCAAGCTGTTTGGGATGGTTGTTCGCGACAGGTTTAAAGGCTCTGTTAGCCTGAATGTATATACTATGTAAAAAATCTAAGATGTAGATATAACACTTCTGGTTATTATTAATCAATGTATCTATGCATGTACATATTAACCAATGTTATTATTTACATTACTAATCAACTAAGTTAAATCAGTTTATATAAAATTAAACAACTATTAACAAGTCAGATTAATAACAAAGATACATGATATACATCTATACACAAACCAACAATGAAGAGAATAATCTGCATATGATAATGAGTATGAACAACTGATTGAAATAGATCTTTTAAACAATATACTAATCAGAAAATAAGAACGTATTATCTAAACCTACAACTATCCTGATCAGGAGCAATACGAATTAATCGAAATCAGGTCTGTTAACAATGACTATCAATAATCTTGACAATCTTCAAAACAAATTTAGAAATTATCAAGATCAAACAGCAGGAAAATACCATGTACATAACAATGACAGTCATTAATTTACAACATAGCATCCATTAACAGAAAAACAGTAACAAAAGACTATAGATAAGCATACACATGTGTTAAACATAAAACCATAAACATATATATAATTTTATCACTAGTTTAAAAATCGTATCTGGTAACAGAAAGCTGTCTCCAGTCACCAAAAATCAAACTGTAGTCTTGTTGTCTCTTTTCCATAAACCATCGACCCCCTATCCCATATGCCATCTCCCCTTAAATACATGAAATAACTAAAGGAGAACATTCCTACAAACTAGAGATAGCAAAATCGAATTCTCTAACCAATTGCCCATAAAAATGACAAGTAGAACATGTCATTTTTCACTATATGTGAAGACACCTAGAATTGGTAAAGATTCGATCCAGGAAAATCGAAAATCACAACGATGAAACAACACCTGGGAAGTATGATATTCGATTCGTTCCAATCATGTGGGCGATGATCCAAAAATAGACAACCATCAAAATCTGAGCACGAACAGTAACCATATCGCCTACATCACAACACAGGAAAATAATATAGTTAGCACCTATGCAAAAATCGACATAACAAACAATATATAATAAACAAAAAATAAAACGAATTAATACCTATACCAAGGTAATCTGATCGTCAATCCATCAACACTTCAAAATTAAAAACCAACAGCAAATACACCCAACAACATTACAAATTTACAGGCGCATTGAAGACCTGAATGTTGACACCACTCGACTGACTCGGCGATTTCCCCCTAAACTGCATGAGTGCAATCTGAGCATTAAGCTCCCGAAGCTTCTCCTCATTTTTGTCATTCTCATTCTGAAGCTTAAGAACCCTTCGGATCAGCTTATTCTTGTGATTTTTCAAGCGTAAGAGCTGTTTATCAGTCACATCCACTTTCTCCTTTAACATAACGTTATCAGCCTTCATCAAATCACGATTTGCTGCTACTTCACTAACCCTTTCCTCCATTCTACGAATTTTGTCTAAAAGATAGTTAACAAATAGAGGATGCATCATACCATCAATGCCATAAGAACCGGGTGAGCTTGTCTTTACATGCTTCTCTTTAGTTGGATGGCCAATTACAGGATCGACCTATATTTCTTTATCAGTCGTAGGAGGATTATCATGATCATGGTTCAAATCGAACTCATGCTCAACAGACTAATCATTCACAGGAAGACTGGGATCTTCGGCTTCACAGTCAATCACCACAGTCTCAATATGAGCGCTATCAGACATGGGGGTTTTCACAGGCTGGGATTTTGTCATACTCCTGGTGAATCTACACACCAACTTGGCCTTTGATCGGTTTCTTCCCTGATTACCAGTTTTGTCAGTATTGTTTTGCGGCGTAATAGGAAATGAGAATCCCCTCACACGTTTAGAAACCGCGGGAGTATCAACACTTCTTACTGGAGCAGGCATAGAATCACTGCAGGGTTCAGGACTCATACAAGCAGTAGGGTTTGCCAAGGGTTTACGTAAAGGGGAAACCGGGACTGGACTCAGTTCTTTATGCTTGTTGCAGTCATCAGGATTATCAAACATACAGTGACAAAAAGAGGAAAAACCATTTGACTCAACAAATTCATCCCAAGACCGGTTCGACCTCAACAACTCCCTATCCATTAAGATACGGACTAAACCATGGTGGAAGAGGCTATGACTGACATGTTTAGGTCCCTTTTTTATCGCATTAGACATCTTAAATAAACTATGCAAAAGATAATAAGGTAAGTTCAGTGAGAAAAATATGAATGCAGACATAAGCCGGAGATGATATACGTACGCTGATGACAGGCGGCCTTCGCAAGTCAAATATCTGTGGCTCAAATCCAGAACAGGACGCCACTCCTTCTTGAAGTACTTTCGAGCCACCCCGGTTCGAAATGAAACATCCTGGCAGGGGTTTTTTAAGCAGCTGCCGCCACTCTATTATATCCATGCACTTATATTTAAACCATCGCTCACCTTCTAGTGACAAACTTGTAGCAAGCGCCACTAATCTTTCATCAACCCGGAAACAGAGGTCACCTACTTCAGCCTGATAGTCAGCCAGGGAGAGAGCGAAAACCCTTGTGACTTCAGGGTTCGAATCAGAGAATTTACTTAAGGATGGCATCCACCCAATGGTCTGAACCTTTGCTGAGAGCTCAGGGTTCGAATCCAGCAGTTTCATTTCGCAAGGTTCTACCCTCACCACAGGAGCCATGACCGGCCGTGTCAAAGCACGTAAACGCACACAAAAGAAGTACCACAGCTCGACAAAAGACAAAAAACCAGATAATGAGCACTCGGGATAAAGCCTGAGCAAGAACAAGAAATGAAACTCAAACCCATGATAAGGAAAATAAACCATGAACGAACGTGGACTGCACCCCTATAATTTCGGCATGGACGAGAGCATTATCACCCAGAGAGGTAATTGATTAACGAGGAATGACGGTCGAAGACTCCAGATAACTTCTGTTATCATTATTAATCCGGTGTGACTGATACGAGACCTCTCGCTGTAGACAAAACAGATGTTCCATTGGGAGATCACCACGATGGAGGCCAAGTACTGAGCATTAAATGTGATAGACAAGTTTCAGTACCAAACTAATGATACCATATCGGCTTTGCAACAGGTGGATCAAAATTGGAGGCAACGGCATGAATTGAAATGACGATAGACCACAATACATATCATCCTTACCGTGAGCTCAACTTACCCTTCAAAGGTGGCGGACGATAAATCATAATACAAACCATCCGGTCGACCTTAGACTTTGGAACATGAACTACATAAAAATCGGCATTAAATTGCTATGGTAGTATCAACTATGGTTTGTAATCAAAGGATAGCATGTAAAACCTTTGGCCTTCGACACTCTAGGTTTTACCAAAGTCATAACAAACCAACCATGCAAAATCATTAATCAACCTTGCGGTAATATCTATGGTAATGCGATAAATCACGCCGAGATCAACCATTATTGATATCTCAACCTTATCAACCATGATAATAACAAAATCAAACAATAAAATCAACTTATAATGTTTTTGGGTAAGATTCGATGCTAGGATATCGATAACCCATATGAGAATCATTTATACTCGTCCTTTAATTTTTTAAGTATAACTCTACCCAAACAATAGCTTCATAGTAATGATTTCGTTAGTAAATATAGTTGACAAAGGTTGTTTAAAAATATGTAATTTCACTGAATCAGTAGCTCAAGGAAAACTACTCTTTCAGTAGCTTGATAATTCATTTGATTTGACCCTTTAAAATTCAAACATTTCATCAAAACAAAATGGGATTTTGTTTGATGAAATATGTTTTTAAAGGCTGTTGAGCAGGGGCACAACATTGCCTCTTTCTCCTTCAACTTGGCTTGCTTGACCATTCTATACCAAAAGAAGAGATGTTGGCAACATTGAATATCTTCTACAAATAATACATATCCAAAAGGCTAAATATAATAGCATCCAATTGAATTGACTTGAAAATTGATCCAATACATAAATATGTGATTGAGAATCTTACATCTATGCATTATTTTTCTAAAGCAAGTCTGCAACTGTAGCACAAATTCTCATCTCATTGTTATCTTTAGCAAGCAATTCTTCAGATTTGGCTACATCTATTTTCCCACTTCCTTCTTATTCTAGTGATGATAGTGTTGATAGCATTGCTGTCTGTAAATAGCAAAAAAAACTATATATATAGTTAGCTTTTCAATATTGTATGTAAGACCTAATTTTTTTGCTCTAAATTCTTCTTTAGAAACAATTACCCAATTCCTTTCCATATGTTTACAGAAAAGTTAGAACTTGATCAAATGCTAGTTTTCACCATTAGGAACCACATAATTTTATGTTTTTTTCCTTTCAAGGCAAGAGAACACTGATCAAAATTGAATGGGGGAATTGGTTGATATAATAAACCACTCAGATCCTATATGTTGCAAAATAGGGATACTGGCCATGATGCACTACAGTGAATCTAAAAAGGTTCATAGGATGTCCTGCTAAAACATTCATTTGCAAAATGAGATATAGTATATCTCTAGGAATATTAACAATATCATATTCTATCTATCCTCAAAAATAATTAGCAAGAAAAAATGAGCAAAATAGACACATGGAAAACCTTATATTAGGTGCACTGGTGACTTATATTTTGTAATTGAAACATGGTATTACAATAAGCAACTTCCTTTCTTGTTTGAGAGGCTGATGGACTGTAAGTCTATAAATTGGTAAGCTATTTAAGGTAGAATTAAATATCAACAAAAGAAAATCCCATTCCAAGTCGAGGAATTCAAATTTCAAACATATACTTATTTTGCCGAGGAACTTCATATAAATGAACACATAGAAGTACGATATATGAAGAAAATTAAACATGTAACAAAATGGCCCTTTTCCTGCAACCCTAGCCAGAATCCGGTGAATCCACAAGGCACCATCATTGATGGAAAACTCCCACTGATTAACACTGGACCATAGCCCAACCAAAGAGATATTTTTTTGGCACTTCTATCCTACTTCACAAGATATTAAGTTGTTATGTAGTTAGGAATCATTTTTACTTACTCCACTTCCACTAAAGAGGAGTTATTTTCTTGACAAAGAAGAATGAAAACACATTTAGAAAGTGAGAAAAATGATGCCCATATAAAAGTGACTGGAAAGAAAGTTGTGCACTAAAAGGAACTTTGCCACTTTGCCACAAAAAATAAGGCTCTGAAAGGCCAATCTGCTTCTATTTCTTGCCAAGTTTGAAGGTAATCCTTAGGAGATATAGATTCATGGGAATGCTGGCAGTATAAGAACATATGAGCTTGGTGGTATTAGCATGATCTTCCCAACTATATATATGATGTTTGAAATTATTATGATTCTAAGGTATTAGTAGGATAGTGCAGGTTGAAGGGACAACTTGTAATTCAGTTACTCAAGTAATCTTTTGCAGCGCTACAAAACTTGGCATCAGTAAATAATTGCACGGGGTGATCAACTCAGGAAATATTCTTAATGGGGAAACATCGACAAAACTTGGTAAGCATAAACTCAGACCTGGAAAGCTCAAAAATCTCAACAACCATAAAAACTGGGAAAATTTCAGAGGAATTAGGAGTAATTCGAGAATTACATATCTTCTTCGCTGCTTAGTACTATCCAATTAGGATTAGGGTACTAGCTGTTGAATTTATGGGGACTAGTTCCTTGTTAAATCTAATATTTGTGGATGTAATCAGTCTTAGAAATATGTGACTAAAAATCTTCACCAAATTTTGACTTTTTCACATAAACCTACTCTATTGGTAACTTATTATTAATCTGTCACGGTAATTTAGAGACTAAAACAAGTCTCATACAATATTTTAGACAATTAAGCATAAAATTGGCATAATGGTGCTGTAATGAAAGTAGCAGCTCTATATAATAAATAAATAATGAATAATACAATAAAATGATCATGCAAGGTGCATGAATGCCAAAACAATTTGAATTCCCAAGGAGGTCATTTGAATTGAATGAATGGGTGTAGCTTAACTAAATGTAAGCCATAGTAAACACACCTAGTTAACCCACTGATCAAGTCCAGATTGAATCAACTGAGTCCTAATTGAAGTCAAAGTGCAATGGATGACTGCGTCTAACTGAAAGTAGCTCAGCCACATGTCACTGCATTCCAACCAACAAGTGGTAGCGGATCATTAACTCCAATGAACCTCGATGAGGTTAACTGAAGTCAAACTGGTCATCAGAGGTGGTTGGAAGCACCCTGGTTGACTCCAGTTCATAAATATTAATAAAAATAATCAATATAATGAGTGGAGGAACCTTCACCACTTATCTTAACTTATTGTAACAATCAATTAGCAATTAGGTGCATTTATGACACTCAGATCACCCCTGGAGTGCTTTTTGTTTGAAGGAGGAAGCCCAGTTAGCCTCCTTGAATGAAGGAGAAGTCTTAGTTGGCATCCTTGACTGAAGGTAGGCATGGGTTTTCTCATGTTGATGTCATAGTGTGCTCATCTAATGTCGATCAAGTCAATAAACTTAGGATAGTGGTTTAACAAGGCTAAATTGACCAAATTAAGTGTGCATGTTGGGTAAATGTCTCCAACACCCCCTCTTAAGCTATACTCAGGAGAAGTAAAATAAATTGCATGAAAATTATAGGGCCCTAGAAACAAATGCCATAGGTCACCCTCTACAACAATGTAACTCAAACAATGCTCAAAAATAAATCTAGGTGAGGAAAAGAGGGAAAACCCAGTGGGAAAACCCCCCCATCAAGCTGAACACTAAAAGTAGCCTGATCACCCTAATTAACTCACCCCCAATAGTGAATGGAGGTAAGTGAACTTCTTTTCTAAAAATATCTTGGTGAATATGTCTGCAATCATCTCATCAGTAGGGCAGTATTGCAGAATGATGGTCCTGTCATGCACTAATTCCCTGATATAGTGTATGTGTATCTCCACATGCTTGGACCTCTTCCTGGTAATTCGATCTATTTCTATATTAATAGCAATTTGATTGTCACAAAAGAGTACAGTGTACAAATTACTACCGAGATAAAACTTTGAAAGAATTCCTTGCAACCAAACAACTTGGATGCAAGCATTCACTGCTCCTCGGTACTCAGCCTTTGTTGAAGACAATGCTATGGTAGCCTGTTTTTTTCTATACCAGAAAATGAGGCCACACCAAACATGAATAAATAACCTGAAGTATACTTCCAATCAATAGAATCACCCTCCCCATTGGAATCTATGTAACCAACAAGCTCTAGCTCCGAGTCTGCAGCATAGTGAATGTCGTAGGTTCTGGTTCCCTGAATATACTGGAGGATCCTCTTGGCTTCCTTCCAATGAATATCATGAGGATGATGCATGTATCTTGACATAGAATTCATGGAATAATAGATATCAGTCTGATAATGATTCAAGTAGAGCAAGTTACCTATCAGCTATCGATAAATAGTACAGTCCATGGGAGGTGTGCTTTTTCCTTCTTCAAGGATGATCCCTGAAAGGAAAGGGAATGGAGAAGACTTAAATTAAGCCATGTTAAACTTGAATAAAAGGTCTAAAATTTATTTTTACTGAGTGACCATTAACCCATCAAATCTTTTCTCAATTTCGAGCCCCAGAAATTGCTTCAAGAGACCCAAATCGCTCATTTTAAATGCATTATGGAGAGTAGTTTTGATGACTGAATCAAAAGTAACTGAGATCCTGTAATCAGTAAGTCATCAAAATATAAAACAATAATAATCAAATGGCCATCATAGTTCTGTATATACACATTCATATCTTATTTACACCTTTGGAATTTTTGCGAGAGAAGGAAGGCATCCATCTTGGAATACCACTCTCTTGGGGCCTGTTTTAACCCGTATAGTGACTTCTTTACGTTGCAAACCATAAAAGGATCAGAAATGTAGCCCTCATGAGGATTCATGTATATCTACTCATGAATATATCCATGCAGAAAGGCAGGCTTAGCATCCATATGATGCACTTCCCAGTGCTTAGATGCAGAAATTGCCAAAACTAAGCGGATGGAGTCCACTATTGCAACCAGTGCAAAAGTCTCATGGTAGTCCACACCTTCGATATGGGAGAAACCTTTTGCTACCATAATTTTTTTATATTTTCAGTTTTTCCATCATCAGCAACCTTAGTTCAAAACATCCACTTGCATTGAACCGATTTCCTCCTTGGAGGAAGAGAAACTAGCTCCCAAGTAGTGTTTTTCTAAAGAGAATTCATCTCTTCGTCCATGGCAGCTGGCCATATTGGATCCTATCGAGCATGGTAGTAATAATTAGGACCTGAAATTATCATTAAATAATAATATTCGGACAGAAAATGATCAGGACAAGAGAGTGCAATACCTGCTCTTTGGAAATCAGATAGGGTTCTCCTTGGATCATCCAGATTTCCAATGTTATCACCTGTGGAGGAGAGTGTCTGTCGGGCCCAATTTGGGAGATGATTTTGTACTTAAGGTTATGACTCAGAATCTGATTTTTTCTATTCACTAATATCAAAAATTATAGTATGCAAATTAGGGTCATCACCCCCAATTACATCATCCAAATATTTAGTAGAATAGGAAGGGAATTCAACATTTTTGTCCTTCACTAGCTCCACCTCGTGAAGAGGCTCATCGGACATGAAACTCCTTTCAATGATGATATGTTTTGTTTTGATATCCAAAATATTGAAACCTTTATATTAATCAAAATATCCAATAAACATACATTTGATTCTTTGCGGTTGCAAATCCCTCGTTTTATCAATCATAATTCGGGCCCATGCAGTGGACCCAAACACCCTCAGATTCAACACATTCGTATTGTGTCTGAAATATGCTTTGAAAGGGGTCTTCCATTTCACAGATGAGTGTGAAACTCTATTTTAAATATATCCTACAGCATGCATGGCTTCATCCCAAAAATTTGCATCCAACTTCTTTGATTCCAGCATACAAGTGGTCATCTCCTTGAGAGACGGATTCTTCCTCTCCGCCACACCGTTCTGCTGGGGAGTGTAGGGGATTGAATAATGGATCTGAATAGCAATTTGGGAACATATATGTAGTAACTCATTACTGATATACTCCCCACCATTATCATATCTCAAAATCTTGATCTTTTTTCCAGATGCATTCTCAATCAAAGCCTTCAATTCAGTGATTTTTTCCAAGATTTCCGACTTCTTTTTGATAAAAAAGACCCATGTGTATTTGAAAAAGTCATCAATGAAAGTGAGAACGTACCTCGATCAATTCATGGATGTTGTAGGCACGGGACCATTGATATCAGAATGTTTCATTCCCAATATGCATGATGCTCGTCTTTCCTTCCCCCGATCAAACTTATGCTCAGGGTGCTTGCCAAGAACATAGCCCTGGCAAATTCCAGTGGTATATTTGATGACCGGGAAGCCTTAAACCATAGAATTATTCTGTAATTTCTGAATTATTTAAATTTTAGGTGGCCAAACCTCTCATAACGTAGTCTACTAACGTCATTTCCATGAGTCAGCAATGCGTTGGCCTTTGCATCCGCCACAAAATGGGAGAACTCGTAGGCTTTTGCATGATGGTTTGCAAGACCTTTTGCTACAAGTTTTCTGGATGCAAGTTATGTGCTCTCTACATCATCTGGGATAAATGAGACTCTCTTGGGAACTCGTGTATGTGTCATTTGATAAACACTTAGGAGGTTTGATGCAAGAGATAGTACATACAGAAGATTGGAAAAATAACCATGTTCAAGATCTACAGTATCTTTTCCTTCAGATATGATTGTGGAGTCATCTCCCATGTGGATGGGAATGGATTTACCAGTATCTAAAGGTGAGAAAGAGTCTCTTTTAGCCATCATGTGATTCAAAGCTCTAGAATATATAAAAAGAGCTTTGGACTTCGAAGTCCTTGCCATGACAGCATTACCTATTTCATGCTGTGGTTCCCGATCTTCACTAGTACAAGTGATCAATTTTGCCACGGCAAAAACGTGGCAATATCCACGGATAAGCGTGGATATTGCCACGTCTAAGTGTTTTTTTTGCCGTGGAAACTTTTTCGTCGCAATAGCAACGACCCCTAATTTGCCGTGGATACAGCGACAATGGAAAAACCCCAGGTATAGCGATGGGGATGCTATACCTGCGACGGCAAACTTGGAAAAGTTCCACGGCACGCCGTCGCTGTATCCACGCCTTGCCGTCGCTATATCCACGGAATGCCGTCGCTGTATCCACGCCTTGCCGTCGCTATATCCACGCCTTGCCGTCGCTATATCCACGGAATGCCGTCGCTGTATCCACGCCTTGCCGTCGCTATATCCACGACACGTCGTCGCTATATCCACGGTACACCGTCGCTATATCCACGGCTGTGAAATTTTTTTAAAAATTTCCGTCGCTATATCCACGGCTATAACTGTTTTTAAAAAAAAAATAGAATTGCCATATGACCAATTCCATGTGGAAGTAGGTCATAATCCTTACATAATTAGC
>LPNX010939775.1:10250-40933 GCA_001517045.1 Pseudotsuga menziesii
TCCTAGTTTTGTTTGATTGAATATTTGAGATTGTGTTGGCTTGTTTCTTTGTATCCTGGAAACAATTTTTGGCACAAACCTCTTTGGCGCCATTGCCGGGGAATGAAGTTGAAAACATATTTTTCCCTGGGATACTTATCATTTTACTGGTTTTAAGAGGTGAACTTAAACCAACACATTTTTAAGGCTACTTTTCACCAGTTTGTCACAGTGGCTACTAGGGGAGTTGGAACTAGAAACAGACCTACTTCACCATTGCAGTTGGGTGTTACAGATCGTGAATAGATATTGAAGACAGCAAGGAAGTTTAGAACATCTCAGTCATTACCCTCCCTATGTGACCCTGACCAGTTGAGTGGTTCATCACATTCAGCTGTGTTGAGAAAAGAAGAAGAAACTTCACCTTGGTTAAAGCCTATATTTCCTGACAGTAGTTTCCAAGTTTTCATTGATCCACAATCTTTTAGAAAAGCTAAAACAGCCTCTCCTGGTAAAATACCTCTTTTTCAATTGAAAGTAGGTAAAAACCCTTTTCAGCCAAGTTCCAGTCAAACCTCGTCATCACCAAAGTCAGTCGGCCCTAAAATGGCAGCCCAAAATCAACCTATAGACATGATGGACCAAATGGTTGCATCTAGATATGCACCATTGTTTTTGCCTCATCCTTTAAATGCATTGCCTGGAGGTGACTATCAGAAATATCTACCTAGGTTTAATGGACAGGGGGAAACTACAGCTGAAGAACACTGGGAAGCTTTCCTTAGTTATGCTGATAATCAAAACATTGAAGCCAATGATGTATGGATGAGAATGTTTGTGCAGAGCCTTGATGGAGATGTTAGGAAATGGTTCAGGGAGTTGCCTGCTAATTCCATCACTATCATTGAAGAACTTCGTGATCTCTTCATGAGACAATGGGGTGACACCAAAGACCATACATACTACATAACTGAGTTTGGAGCCCTTAGGAGGAAAAAGGATGAAACTATTGCAGACTTTTCAAAGAGGTTTAACAATATGTACAGTAGAATTCCTGCAGAAATAAAGCCTACAGAAACATCTGCAAAACTTACATATGCAAATGCTTTCGAACATGAATTTTCCTTACTACTAAGAGAAAGGAGACCCATTTCTTTACTAAATATGCAGGATGCAGTATTGGAGGTAGAATCTAACATACTAGCTTCCAATATATTGAAGAAGGAAATAGCTCAGCAGCTTTATGACAGAAAAGGAAAGAAGGAAGCAGCTCCAGGAGGTTCAGCTTCTCATTCTGCTGAAGGGAAAATTGATGAAATGGCTAAGTTGGTGAAGATTTTGACTGCAAAATTAAATAAATTAGATCTTGAGAAAAATTCCAGCAAGCCTGTTCCAGAAGGTGAACAAAATCCTAACAATTAGAATCAGTTCAGAAGACAATTTGCTCCCTATCTCATGCCTAGAGAACGAAGGAATAATGATATCCAGGGGGAAAGGAGAGAAAATGAGGACCAAAGAGTGCCACCACCTCTTCAGAACAATGTTGTTGATGAAGAAGAGGTTGATGATGAAGTGATATTTGAAGATACTGACCAAGATATGAACCATTTTGGAGAAAGATTGTCTAGGGGTTTTGTCACTGAAGAAGAATTTCTAAATGCAGAATGCTATGATGCTGATATGTTCGAACCAAAAGATGATTTAGGTCTGAAAATGACTGCTGTAACTGCTGATGTCTGTCAAAATGAACTCAAGAAGACTGTGAATATGAGTTCGGGTCCAAAACAAGTAGTACAGAGCCCGAAGAAGAAGGTAGTTTTCCCTGCTAAGCAGCCATCTGATCCTGTGACAGAAAAAAGACAAGTTTCAGAAAAAAGAAAAAAAAAAAGAAGAACATGGAGGTTGAAGAGGTAAATAAAACTATCCAGAATTTCAGCTTGGAGAATGAATGAGGAAAGTTAAATATTCCTGTACCTTTAACTGATTAATGAAAAATACTTCATATAAAGAATCAGTTCTTAAGATGATTAATTCAACAAGAAATCGGCCTATTTCTGACACAGTGAATTTGCAAGAAGAAAACCCTAGGATTTTCATTGGATCAGCCTTGGCTGAAAAGACTAAAAATGAAGTAGGTGCTTCACCTCCATTCTACATCACCCTAACAGTCCATGAACAAATGATACATAATTGTTTGTTAGATTCGGGAGCCTCACACAATTTGATGCCAAAGGCTATTATGGAGGCTTTAGGTCTGAGTATCACCAAACCCTATCATGATCTGCATGCATTTGATTCCCGAGCAGTGAAGTGTTTAGGGGTAATAAAGGACATGGTTGTCAGTTTGGCTCAGTTACCCATGAAAAGTGTGATCATGGATGTAGTGGTAGCTGATATTACACCTAAATTTGGGTTACTTCTCTCTAGGTCTTGGGCAAGTAAAGTTGGTGGGACCTTACAAATGGATTTATCATATGCTACTATTCCTATGTTTGGAGGAGAAAATAGAAGGCTGTACAGAGAGCTTCAATTTGCCTATATTGTAATAGATGACAAGAACCCTACTAACCATCCAATGTATGTTGTTGATAAAGACCTGGATACTTGCATGTTACATTTCAGTGAGGAAAAAAATACTCCTGGTTTGTTACAAGTTGAAAGGGAACAGCCAGTAAAATGCAGTAGAGAACAGGAAGATGAGTTGTGGCAATTATACTTTGATGGATCCTCTTGCAAAGAAGGTGCTGGAGCAGGGGTTCTTTTTATATCCCCTGGAGGTGAAACAGTAAAGCTGATGTATAAATTAGAGTTTATTACTACAAATAACACTGCTGAATATGAAGCTTTGCTATTAGGTTTGAAAGATGCTAAAGATTTGGGCATTCAGCAGATTTCTGTATTTGGCGACTCCGAATTAGTTGTTCAGCAGGTGAAGAACAACTATCAAGTGAAGCAGGGTTTACTAAAAGTCTATCGAAATGAGGTATGGGACATGATTGAAAATTATTTTGTAGCTTTTAACATTACCTACATTCCAAGAGACCATAATCAGACTGCAGATTCTTTGGCCTTGGCTGCTACACACTTTAGAATCCCCAAGACCACTCAGCTGAGATATCCCATTGAAGTTAGGTACAGACCATCTGTACCTGATAATGTAAAGCAGTGGAGAGTGTTCGAAGATGACATTGAGATTAAGAGGTTTCTAGAGCTTACCCATGAGTTTTCAAATTCCATGATTGATCAAGAGGAAGATGAAGAGGATGGACAGGAGGAGGAGATTGCTGAAAATGAAATAGCTGGACATAAAATCATTGAATTAAAAAGTAATTTCATTCCAAAAGGTTTGGTACCTTTGGAAAGGATTTTTTCAAAAGATGATACACTCTTGAAACCTGTTGTACAGTCCTCAGAAGAGAATGTGGTGGACTGTAACACTGGCTCTGCAAAACAACCTAGAATGGTAAAAATTTCTAAAGCACTTACAGCTAAACAAAGAAACAGGTACATTAAGTTGTTAAAGGAACATGTTGATGTTTTTGCATGGTCTTATGCGGAATTAAGAACCTATGACACTAGAATTATACAGCATAAAGTCCCTTTAAAACCAAATGTCAAACCTTTTCATCAGAAATTAAGGAGGATTAATCCAGCCTTATTTCCTATTATTGAAAAAGAAGTGAAGAAGCTATTGGATGCGAAGATCATAGTACCCCTCAGGTACTCTTCATGGGTGGCTAATCTGGTTCCTGTTAGGAAAAAGAATGGAGAAATTAGGTTGTGTGTGGACTTTAGAAATTTGAATAGATCTTCACTAAAGGATAATTATCCTCTGCCTAAAATTGAGCAAATATTGCAGAAAGTAGTTGGGGCACAGAGGATTTCTATGGTTGATGGTTTCTCATGGTACAATCAGATCTCTATGCATCCTGATGATAAGGAGAAGATAGATTTCACTACTCCTTGGGGAACTTTCATGTATGATAAGATGCCTTTTGGCTTAATGAATGCTGGAGCCACCTTCCAGAGGGCTATGGATATTGCTTTTGTCAGAGAAAAGGACAAGTTTGTGGTAATCTACTTGGATGATATTACTATTTTCTCATAGTCATATGATGAACATTTGAAGCATTTGAAGCAGACTTTCTTGAAATGTAGAAAATTTGGCTTGTCCTTGAATCCAAAGAAGTCACACTTTGCTGTGCAGGAAGGTAAATTGCTTGGTCATTTAGTGTCTACTGATGGTATAAGGATTGATCCTGAAAGGGGAAAAGCTATATTGAAAATAAGTTTCCCAAGGAGTAAAAAGGATGTCCAATCTTTCATTGGTAAAATCAATATTTTGCACTAGTTTATACCAAACTTTGCTGAGACTATCAAATAGATCACAGTTATGCTGAAAAAGGATCAAGAAGTCAGGTGGACCACTGAGGCAAAGAATGAATTTGAGAATATCAAAATGGCTCTTACTGAAGCTCCTATATTGGTAAGCCCAGATTTTACCAGAGAATTTCTTACATTCTCATTTGCATCAAAAGATACAATAGCAGTTGTTTTGTTGCAGAAGAATAAGGAAGGACTGGAGCAGCCTATTGCATTCTTCATCAAAACTCTCAGGGATTCTGAACTAAAATACAGTATCTTAGAAAAACAGGCCTATGCTTTGGTTAAAGCTTTAAAGTTTTTCAAAATCTATGTCCTACATTCTAAAGTTATTTCATTTGTGCCTAATGCTGCTGTAAAAGATGTTTTAACACATCCTGATAGTGAAGGGAAAAGAGGCAGGTGGATTGCTAAGATCATGGAGTATGATGTAGATATCAGACCTACCAAACTAGTTAAGGGACAGGGTTTAGCCAAGTTGCTGGCTGAATCAAATTGTCAAGCTCTGGGATTGCATGTGATGGCTGAAGAGTTAACTCAAGAAGAAGATCAAGCAAATTTGAAAAAAGAGAATATTATGGACTATTATTCAGCATCCACATGGCATGCAGACATTGTGTATTTTCTGTTGTTTTTGCAATGTCCTGATCATTTAGATAGAAAAGCTGCTAGATCATTAAAGCTTAAACCTACTAAGTATTGTCTAGTAGAAGAGCAGTTATTCTGGAAGGACCCAGGTGGTATTCTACTCAGATGCTTGGATAAATCTGAAATTGAAGGAGTGATTTCTGAATCTCATGAGGGTGTTTGTGGAGGTCATAACTACTGGAAGACAACAGCATACAAGATCTTAAGAGCTGGGTACTATTGGCCCTCTTTGTTTGCAGATGTATATCAGCATGTAAGAGCCTGTATCCCTTGTCAGAAGTTTGCTAGCAAACAAAAATTGTTGTCATTGCCCCTAAAACCTATCGCAGTAAGTGCTCCTTTCCAACAATGGGGTCTGGATTTTATAGGGGAGATAAATCCATCTTCCTCAGGACAACATAGGTGGATTCTAACTGCAACAGATTTCTTTACCAAATGGGTGGAAGCTATCCCTACTAGGAATGCCACAGACAAAGTAATCATGGAATTCATTGAAGAAAATATCCTTAGTAGGTTTGGGTGTCCTCAGAAAATAGTAACAGATAATGCAAAGGCTTTTAAGTCTAAGGCAATGGAATCATTTTGTGAAAAGAATGGTATCTTGCTGAAGCATTCAACTCCTTACTATCCCCAGGGTAATGGTTTGGATGAATCCTCAAATAAAAACATCATTCAGAGTATCAAAAAGTTGCTTAAGCATAATAAGAGATCATGGGATTCGATGCTGAAATATGCATTGTGGGTTGATAGGATAACAGTCAAAAAAGCAATTGGAACTTCTACTTTCCAATTATGTATGGCACAGAGGTAGTATTTCCTGTTCAATTGGGAATCCCAGTGATGAAGTTTCTTCAGCATTGCCAGGAAGAGCCTAGTGATATGCAGAGAAGGATTTATGAGATGATAGAATTGCAGCTGAATAGGGAAAAGGTGGAAGAAAGGGCACAGTCATACAGATTGAAGATTAAAAGCAGATTTGACAGGAATATCAAAGAAAACACTTTCTCAGTTGGTGATATGGTTTTGAGGTGGGATGCAAGGAAAGAGCAAAAAGGGAAGCATGGTAAATTTGACAACCTCTGGTTTGGCTCTTTCCTAGCGTCTAAGATTCTGGAAAATAACACTTTTGTCCTGCAGTATTTGGAAGGTGAGGAATTGTCAAGTCCAGTCAATGGACGATTCCTCAAGCATTTTTACAGTCTTTGAGGAGATTTTCACTTTTCATTGTAAATACCAGTGTGAGTGAAGCATAATAAGGACTGCATAACCCAATGGAAATTTTGCAGACTAGTAGGTAGTAGCAAAGAAGGCACTGGTCTACAGGTTCTTGAAGCCTCACAGAGAGGACTTCATCCCGCAGCTGGAGCCAGATGTTAAGTCATGAACTTGTTTTCTTCAGTTTTATATTTTGCTTGTGATTTTTGTTTTAATTTTTCTCATTAACTTACTTTCATGAAATTTTGATTTAAAGTGAAATTTTGATTTTTGCCTTTAGGTTTTTATTATTTTTTGTTTCCTTGGGTTCTGAAGGGTTTTATAGGATATATATTGATTAAAGATTTCAAAAATACACTATGAGAGCAAGGTTTACCATATAAACCTTCTTTAAAATGGAATTAATGACTAAAAAAGCACCAAATTTGATTTTAAAACATATGGAATTAATCACTAAAAAAGTGCCAAATTTGATTTTAAAACATTCTTGTAGTGCAACGGCTAAAATTTTACACTGCGGCGCTACAACAATATCGCGGGTGCTAATTTTGACGGGTTTTTCGCCAAATTTTCCCATGATTTCACTCCTGGATGACTAATCACATGTGTAAACACTTTTTGATACGTGTTTCATCAGAAATAATCATGCAAACAAGTGTGTTCTATGACATGAAGGAGATCGTGGCAGTCAGAAGTTAGGACTCGGTGTATCATGACAGGTAGAGGAACGAGCCGAGATTGATGGGAAAGAGGTTCTCCACATAGGCATTATGAAGTTGGAGGTGAAGTGGAATGAATACAACTACTAAAAATCCAAAATTTCTAGTTACAGAGGGAATTTAGGGTTTCCTCAGCGCACCAATTGGAAGCAAACTGAAGACTTGAAGACATCTGGACAGTTAAATTCGACAGCCAGATAGTCTAAGGATTAATTTTAAACATCTGCAGCATGCCGGGAGTGAGGTATTGCACGTAAACTTGGTCGTGGTTGCTAAATTGGGGGGTTTTCCATTAAGGCTTGTTAGGTTAAAATTGATTAAGGAAAACATAAATTTATGCTTTTAACCAACTCCCTACGATGAGATACCAGTCTAAAAGGTTTTAGATGTTTTGGCAAATGATAAGTTGAAAAACAACAGTTACATTGAATAAGTTTCCCTATCAAGACCAGCAAATATGGTAGGGTGAAGATCTGTACTATTTGTGACGACCAGGGTTTCATAGATTTACTTGTTACATGTAATCAATGCAATGAGTTAGCTGAGCATGTCAATTGCATGCATACCTTCTCTGAGTATGTGCGTGGGGCTGATTGGTTTTGTGCTGAATGCAAGTTGAAGCAGAAAGTTAGCACACATCAGATTGCTCTCATATCATCTCATCCCCTAGTTAAACAATCACAATCTGAATCTAAGAAGCGAGAAATTGAGAGCACTAATGCAGAATCCCTATTGCAAAGAGATAGCTCATTAGTGGCATTAGAAGGAGCCAAGGGTGCTATTTGTGCAGAATCACAACACATAGATGTCTCTATGTATTCCAGAGGTGGTCTGGCATTTAGATGAACATACTGGATGTTAGTTAAGTTTAGCATCAGTGTTGTTAAAGATTTTTGGCACTCTGTTGACCTAAATTACGCAAGCCTGGTGCAAAACATTCCCTGCATTAACAATAGAAACAGACTGTTAAAAATTAAGAGAAAACAACCAAGGAGAATCAAAGAAAGTTGACTGTCAAAACTCTAAAAACTTGAGTGAAAAAGGGTTGTTAGGACATTAACAGGGTCTTAAAATTACACAGAATTCAGCCACTGGAAAGCAGATGAAGAAAAGTGGGAAGACCAATAGGGCTCAGCCCATTGAGCTGAACTAGATTGACAAGTTTCTAGGTTGTGCAGAGCTCTTTGAGAATGCTGGATGGTTGGATTTCTTTAAGAAGATTGATGGCTATAACACTGAGGTATCTCATAAATTTTCTCAATGTTATAACCAAGACATGGTATCATTTGATACTTTGAAGTTTAAGTTGACTGTGGAGTTGGTGGCTGAAGCAATAGGAGTCAGAAATGAAGGAGAGTTGTGGTTCAAAAAGGTGCCATTTACCTTCAATGCCCAAAGGTATATTTTACCTGGCATTATTCCAGACTGGAGCAAGGGAGTGCTCATCCAGAATTTCAGAGCTGAATGGGTGGAGCCCATCAAAGTCCTACAAAGCTACATTACCTGTGAAGGGAGGTATGCTTTTGTCTTCAGTATCATTTCAGGTTCTTACAGCACTTGGCCGGTGAATCAAGGATGAGTCTCCCCTTTTTCTTGTTGAAGAGTTTGCAGAAAATGTCAAGTAGGATTAAAGAGCATCATGACCACACTGCACAGTCCATTTTCCATCATGGATTGATCAAGCTTATTATCAGCACTGTTCTGCAAAGAGAAGGAAAGACATGGCACTACTTTCTCTTTTGGTCTGGGTTCCAAATCAAGCAGGAAGAACAACCTACCAAAAAGCATGTGGACAAGGGACAAACCCTGATTAGAAAATTAGGGAAAAAAGTCAAGCCTGAAGATAAAAAATGTGCCAAAATTGAGGAAGTGACAGAACCTTCAAAGGGATATATTGAATCTCAGCAGCCTTCAATTGACAGTAAGGGAAAAGGTTTACTGATTATTGAAAAGGAAACTCAGCCTGTGCAAATTAAAGCACCAGCAGAGGCACTTATAGATGAAAAACCAATTGTTGTCACATAGAAGGTTGCAGTAGAGGAAGAAGATACTAAGGTCCAACAAAGAATCCCAATCACCATTTTATCTGAAGATGAAGGATACCTGTTGGAAGGAGATGAGGTGACTGTTAATGCTGAGACTAGGGTTGGCACACATAGGGAGTTCTCCAGTCAAGAAGGTAAGACAGTCATGCCAAAGAAAAAGAAGATCAAGGTTAAAGAATTTGCCTCTATCATGCATCAAAGAAAGAGTTTAAATATGGTAGGAGAGTTTCCCCCAGGTTGGAGACCCAAAACTAGATCAAAAAAAAAATTGAGGCTGAACATGAAAAAGTTGCTAAACCCTAAGTTGAACACATAAGAGGTAACTGTGCTTGATACTTCTCCTTCAGATGAAAACCTGGAATTTATCAAAGGTAAAAGCAAAGGAAGGAAACCATTGAAGACAATAGAAGACTCCAGCCTCACTGAAACCAAACTTTCTGCTATGTTTTTGGAATTAAGAGGTGAAATGTTGAGGGAACAGCAGAAAGAAGAAATGGAAGCCTCTTATTCAAAAAATAAGTTGTTAATGGATGAAAATGCACCTGATAAAACAAACAATAAAGAAAATCCCAGTGTTCATGGTGTTTCTACAGAGCTGTTGCCTGAGGATGAGGACATCTTCAGAAAACTGAATATCCCATGGCTGCCTAGTGAGCTACAGAATACAACAGCAGGTAAGGCTTTTGACTCAGAAAAGGAGAATTTGCAAAGAACCATCAAACAGTATAGGCATCAAATGTAATACATGCAAGAAAAAAATCATAGTCTGATCCTAGCTAATAGAAGACTTAGGGAAGACTTAGAAGAAGTGAATGATCATTACCAAGAGCTTACTGCAGTCTCCAAGGAGGCCCTAAAAAGGAAAAGAAACACAGATTTATAGTGTGCAGAATTGAAGCTAACTGTCAAAACCCTACAGCAGCAGAATACGAAGCTTACAAGAAGGTTAACAGATATGGAAGCTGAGCAGTAGAGAGCTAGGAAGAAGGCCCAAGCCTTAGATGGAATAACTTTATTGGAAAAAGCTGCTAAAGACCTTTGAGTATTGTTAGTTAGGCAGTTACTTGTTATGTTTTTTTTGAGAAATACTTTATTTTGTAAATTATAATTTTGACATTATCCTATCTATGAGTAGGCTAAAAACAGTTAGGGTTTAGACCCTAACTGAATTTTTGAAAAACAGTATTTAGGAAGATCAGAAAGAGAACAAAGGGTTCAATTTTTGGCTGGCTTAAGGAGGTTTTTGACTTGTTTATGAGCTAAGTACTTAACTCTCATGTGTATTTGATGAACAAAATTATGAAATATATGATCCATATTACCCTTAAGGAGGTTTTTGACTTGTTTAGCTAGATTGATAAATTCATTGCTGGTTTAGTCTTTATGCTTGTAATGCTTATCAGTTGTGAATGAACTTCAAAGATATGTTCTGTTGGTACATGGCTATTATATTATGCATCTCTTTTCTTCTTTATTTATGATTTAGTTCCTACTTGGCTTATGAATGTATTCCCTTCTGTCACCAAACTTTACAACCAGGAAAACCTTTCAAAACCCTAAATCCTATTTTTGTTTGATTGAATATTTGAGATTGTGTTGGCTTGTTTCTTTGTAGCCTAAAAACAATTTCTGGCACAAACAGATTGTATGCTCTTCAATTTCTTACATAAAGTTGCATTCATCTCTCTCAAAGATACCAATGTTTCAATAAGATGCAACTTCTGGAGTTCTATGCAATCACCATTGCTCACTTTTAAAGTTTCGGAAGACCATAGATCCTATCTATTTTCCTCAAACTATAAAATTATGTAAATGATAAATACATAATATATTTAGTAATGTTCCAACTTCCACCACATTATTACAGTATGTCATGCAAAGATATCAAAGGTTGAAGCAAACGATACCACTCATATCTATGTTTGAATAAGAATGAATCCTTGGATCTAGATAAATATGCACTTGTCCATGAAAGACTCCAAATTACTCATTATTTCTCTTTCTCCAAGTATCTCCTTTATAAAGAACAATTGGCATATCAACTAACAATGTACTATACTCCACTCGCCTGAGTGAAGGGTGTCTTGACTCGACTATACACACTGACATAAAACTACCTAGAGGTTACTTGACAAATCCACTTTTAGTTCGTTGATGGCAAGTGGTATGTTCATGTACCCATCACTAATTTACACTCTTAAGGTAAATGTATTCACAACCATTTAATAAATCTGGTCAAATTATACTAACTTTGAAAATTAATTTAAGTAATTCTTTACTATACTATTAATAATATAGGTATCCAAACATTTACTAAAGACCATTCATAAAATATTCCTACAAAATACGTCAATAGACATATCTATATATAATATAATTAATCGAATTAAATAAAGCAAAATGTCATTTTCATTAATGCCCCAATGGTTTGACCAAGCCATGATATCTTCATACCAACAACCCAATGGTTTGACCAAACCATGCTATCTTTATACCAACAACGCTTGAGGTGTAGTTGGTTTTGACTTGAGTTTAAAACAATTTTAGGAAGTCTTTCGTTTCCCATATTATTTATCTTATGCTTGTACATCAAGTACCTAGTCATAGCAATACTCTCAATGGAGGAAAGACCCACTTTTATGAGGAGAATAGGATAAGGCATATTGCTTTTAATTTTGACTTTATAAGTTATAAACAACTTCTAGATTTGCTCAATCTTCCTCAAAGATTCTTTAGAAATGTTGCACCTCCATATTTCACAACCATACAAGATAACATGGACCACAAGAGTTTCAAATAGGAACTTATTTCAAGACTAAAATAAGCTTTCCACGTTCATTAATCCTTTTCTCAATGCTATAGTTCCAATTGAGCTTGTGATGAATATCAATTCCTACATACTTGTAAGAAGTAACTTCCTCTAGATTTCTATTATCATAAATAAAATGTCTTTCTTAGATTTTATAATATAATTAATTGAATCAAAATAAAGCATCCAAATGAAATCGGTCACCTTTTGGCTTAGTTTGCACCATAAGGGTAGAATTTTTTAATTAATTATTTTTTATTAATGAATTTAAACAATGAAGAAATTAGTTTTGACTATATACTTAACACAAATCTAACAAAATTACTTACCAAAAATAACACAAACCAATAATTAATACTCACAAATATTATACAATATACACCCACAGGCATCCATATCACCTACAATTAAAATTAATGATGACTTATAGAAATCGCTAAATGTCAAAAATACGTTTTTGAAAATTGTTTACCGGTTTAGTTTGACATTCTCACAAAATATTTAGAAGTATTTGACGGGGAAAATACCCCATGACGAGAAAAATTCCTCAAATTCCAATACTGCCTCCACTCAATATATAAAAAATGTTGCTATTGTTTGTTGCAGTCATTTCACCGATTTAGTCATTTGTCTAGAGCAGGGTTGGAATTTCATTTCATCTTTACCATTCAAACTATTTTTATTTTTTTTCACGTTTTGAGATTTTATCTTCTCTGTCACATCAGTGGAATAGATGGGTGGCCACCGATCTCCATTTGGATCACCAACCATTTTTCATGATGGATGTAGTCCTAGACCTCATCCAAGTCCTCATCATATCCACGAGCAAGCCATCATGTGGGTATAGACCGAGACCATTCTTTTCATTGCTACTACAATAACCTGTGTCTCCTACCGTCTTTTCATCATATCATATCATCATGTAGGTACATCCCAGGACCTTCTTTACATTGCCACTACAATAACCTGCGTTTCCTACCACCATCTCGTCATCATCGTGTAGGTACAATCAAGGATCTTTACATTGCCACGAAAATAACCTGTGTTTCCTACCTTTATCTTTTCATATCTAGATCATCTCTTTTGTCCTGCACAAAACAAATTAAGCACACAAAGCACATCTCGTATGCAGACCACCTTCGTTCTATCACCATAGGAGTAAGCCAATATCTTTTCACGTCATCAAGACAACCTACAACTTCTACTATGCGAGAGTCACCTAGGAGAACACTCAGTGCATTACGTCTCTACATGGTCAACCTGCGTTCTACCAGTAAAGGAGAACCACGTAGGTGCACCTCTCATGCTTCATGACCTTATCATATCAACATGGGAACACACACACACACACACACACACATATGTAAGGACTGATTACGACAAAAAAAACCTGCTACATCAAGAGCTTTATATTCTAGGTCAACCTCAAGGACTTATTACATATCAACAACTCGCGTCCATGATATTTTCCCTTCAAACAAACTTCGGGGCGTATTACATCCGAGTAACCTGCATACACACTAGGGCACTTGTTATATTTGGACAAGCCACGAGACTCATTACATCTGAATAACCTGCATACCACACTAGGACTCATTTATATTTAGATAACTCATCTCAGGACTTATTAGATCCGAGTAACATGCGTACCACGCAAGGGATCATGTTTAAATTTAGATAACCTGTCTTAGGACTGATTACATCTGAGTAACCTATGTATCACGCCAGGACTCATATTTACACTCAGAAAACCTACAGGATTGATTACATCCAAGCATCCTACTTCACTAGTATTTTTCACGCTTGGACAACCTGTCTCATTTCCCATGTGAGATATCATGCATCTGCTTCTTCTAGTCTCTCGCTATCTCTAGCATAGAAACATATTAGGACTAATTACATCCAAGGATAACCTATGAGATTCTCTAGGACTTATTACATCCAAGGACAACCTGCATGACTGATTATGTCTAAGCAACCTACGATCTTCACTAGGTTTTTACGCTCAGACAACCTGTCTCTCCAGTTATGCTATAGGTCTCATTCTAGATCACCCTAAGTCTTTCTATGAAGTACTCAAACTTCACTTTGGATTTTTCTAGCATATAATCACATCAGGAATGATTACATCTAAGGATAACCTGTGAGCTTTGCCGAGACTTATTACATCCGAGGACAACCTACAGGACTGATTACATCCTAGCAACGTACGAAATTCACTGGGATTTTTACATTAGGAAGACATAGACTATATCTTATTGTATGTTGGAGGCATTTTAAGTGGCATGCATATTATCAGCATATTAGGAAATGTCGAGGAAATGCAAGATAATTCTAAGTCTCCTTACTTTTAGGTAGTAAAGTTGATTGGAGATATGATTAAAAGATTGGGCCATATAAGGAATTTGGTTATTTCAGAATGTTGGAATATCTTCATTAGAGACTACTACCAAGAATGCATTGTCTTTCAATAAATCTTTCATTGATTCCTTCAACAAGTAGTTATAGAATATAAATCAAATGTTGACACTTCCATATGTTGCAAGTCTCAAAAATTATAAATGGTGCTTTATTGTGGTGGAGTGCACTACAAAGTCATTGTGTTGGGATTGCAAGAAATATGGTCATGTTGTAAGTCAGTGTTTTAATAATCCCATTTTGTTATAAATGTTCCACATTTTCCATTTGTTTTACTTCCTTAAACTTCAATGCTTCCACTTTTCAAATTCTTTCTTAGTACATCAATTCTGCCATGTCTACTAATTAAGGCATATTTTTTTCATAAACTTGTTACACCTATCGGTGTTATTCTCTCCACTTTTGTTTGGATGGAAGTTGAGATGCAAGGAAAATTTGACACGTGTACAAATAATATTATGGTAGTTTTTGTAGTCATCTACTTGATCCCAACTTTTACTCTTCAAATAACCTATTGGGATTTTATTTTCATGAGGGACATCGTTAGTAGGGAACCCAACATGAGTGGTTATGATGAAAGTGTGGTGGAGCCCATGAGTAAGTGGTGGGCATGAGCTTGGTTGTTCATGTGCCTGAGATTGAAGGATATCCAAAGCTCCTCCATTTGCAAGACAATGATGAGGATGTCAAGGCCATCAGAGTGTCTTTCGGAATGGTGGGGGCATCTCACAGTTGAGCAGAGTGCCCATTCAGGTCGCATGCATTAGGGAAGTTTTGAGGTATAAAATGGGCCTCAAAACAAAAATTGTATCATTAAAATTCACTTTATAAGAACCAATAGGATTCAAGGTGACGATATCAACAATAAAGGTAAAATTCGTTAAAAAAATGGAGGGAAAAAAGAAAAAAATACATTTTTCTTATTGTATTTTTGGCATATCTCCTTATGGGTTCACCTAAATTTCAAGTTTGGGGACTCGTTGGATGCAAAATTTAATCAAGCATCCGCATCCATCCCATACCCACACTGCATACTTCTGAGGCACCCACGTCACCCAAAAATGAAAATTTCAACAAAAAAACGTATTTTAATATTAAACTATGTTTTTTTTATTATTGAAAATTTCATTTTTATGTGGCATGGGTACTTTAGAAGTATGCAATGTGCATATGTGTTTGATGCGGAATTTAATTCTACATCCAACAAGTCCCCAAGCTCGAAATTTGGGTGAACCGATAAGGAGATATGCCAAAAATACGATAAGAAAAAATAGTTTTTTTTTACCCTCCAAAATTTAGAACTTTTATTTTATTATTATAACTCTTATTTTATTATTTCCCTTAGAAGACCCATTTATACCTCAAAACCCCCCAAACATTGTTGGAATTTGAGCACGTTTTGTCCGTCATGTGGTATCCGTCAAATACTTCTAAATATTTTGTGAGAACGCCACACTAAACCAATAAACAATTTTCCAAAACGTATTTTTGACGTTTAGCGATTTCTATAAGTCGTCATTAATTATTATAATTGGAGATAATATGGATGCTGGTGGATGTATATTGCATAATGTTGGTGGGTGTCAATTATTGGTTTGTGTTATTTTTGGTATGTAATTTTGTTAGATTTGTGTTAAGTATATAATAAAAACTAATTTCTTCATTGCTTAAATTCTTTAAAATAAAATTTTATTAATGAAAGAATTCTACCCTCATGCTTGAAGGGTAATCTCCCTCTGTCCTTCCAAACGTTTGTAGTTTCTCACCACATTTGTCCTCGACACTTACCACCAAAATACATATAAAAATTTACATGTGTTGGCATATTTTATGTTGACCAAGTTCCAGACTTCCCTATCTGTTAACAAATACCAAGATATTGGGCTGAGAGAGTATAACTCTATCGGAAACACTTGCGACAAAAGTGAGGTCTCACCTGAGATATCTATGGAGACTGACAGAACCAGGTTTTTGCGGTTATAGAAGGGTATCTTCTTATCACAACATCATCATACCACTCGACTGAAACCAAGCAATGGACTTTCAGCATCATACATACATCGAAGCATAAAACATATTGATATGTCGACACACATAGACAACATGTAAGATATATAGATTCTAAAACATATTAATCGACATTCCACAGTATTACACCACTAGATATTCAACAAAACTCATAATAGTTCATTCACAACAAACATAGATATCAAAGACACAAAGACACATGTTTAACATGGAAACCCATATGAAAAAAAACCACAAAGGCGCCCTTCATCTTGCATGAGTAATGTTTGAACCCCTTTGGTTTGCACACACAACTTACAGACACTTCTCTAGATCTTATTTACAATTAATGGGGTTTTTAATCGTCTCATGCTCTTAGTAATGGTTTCATTGCCAGGACCTAAATCATTATAACAGGGATATGTTTTGGCCCACAACGAAACCAGAAATTCAAGATTGGGTTGATTACAAAGCACAAGAGTTTGCACAGGAAGAAATTAAAGGATTGTGACTGATCCCAACAAGTTGGTTAGAAAAATATCTTAACACAGAAATTCATGAGATTTCTTTACTGAATTTCCCATTCTATTACATGAATGGTTGTCGAAGCTAGCAACTTCAAAGAAAAATTTTCAAGCCGGAGCACCCACATAATGGAATCTTCAGTTGATCCAATGGCTTAAAAGAGTTAATAATCCTATATCTAGTGTTGTCGACTTTTGGGTTGATAGTATTCTGAAGGGATATATTATTTATATTGTAGTCGATACTATCAGATGATATAGTGAAACATAAGTTCTTCTATGAAATGTGAGGCCGCTATTTGAAATCCTTGAAACTATGGATAAATATGCTGGTATGTGAAAAGGGATCCTGAGAATGGAGTCAAGCGGATAAATCCTTGTGCACAGAGACTTTGTGTAATTTAGTAAGAAAAATTTGAGCAAAATGGACAAGAATAACTTGAGATGTTTCCTATTGATAGTGAGACTAAGCAAGAAGGTGGACGCCTGAAAAGTGGAGGAAGATTTCAGTCTTGAAAGAGAAGAAGGACTGTGACAAGAAGAGGAATTTGTTGTGCGACCGAAGGAAGGGACTGTGAATTTGCACCACATCTCGATAGAGAATCCTGATTCCTATGACAAAGAGGAGGAATATCGACATATCTGAAGAAGAAGAAGATGAGGCAGTATCAGATCTAGATTAAGACTACGGAATACCCGCAACCCCATGTAAATCTCCAAAACCTGAGGTAATACCTAAAAACACATCACCAAGTGGTTTTGTTGATCATAGTAATTTTAATAGTGGAAATAGTAGTCAAGGAATTCCTACTAGTGGAAACTTTAATTCAGCAATACCACGAGTGCAAAGAATGGCAGGAAGTGATATAAACTTACCTATATTCAATGGGAATGTGTTAGAGGACCCTGAGAAGCAATGTTTCCTATGTGAAGCTATATGGACAGTGCGACAGGTCCAAGTTGAGGCTGTAAAAAGAGCCCATATGATCACAACCTTTAGAGTTCGTGTGCTTGACTATTATATGAAATTCTCTTTGGTTCCAACATGGATATCTCAGAAATCATTAGATCAGATCCAGATGGGATTAATAGAAGATTTCAAAAATCCCAAGTATGAGTCGCAATGCATCAAAAAATTAAAATATATCAAGAAGTTGCTGACTGAGTCTATTTGGTGCTTGGACCAAAGATTCAAAACTCTAATGGCCAAAGTAAGTTTTTAGATGTCAAGTGTCCAACATAAGGAATGGTTTATTGCAGCGATGCTACCGCATATCCGTATTCCTTTGATGCAATAGAATATTGTATCCTAGAGTGAAGCTCTCGAGCTTGCCATGAAGTTAGAAGCTTCACCGGTCGGAGCAACTGGTGCAGGAATGATGTAGGTACAGTCACAACTTTCCAACCTCACATTGCAGATACAAGATATCAAGAAAGGAAAAGAATTACACGATAAACTATAGTGTACAAGATGTAGAACTGAAGGCCATCATAAGGATTCATGTCCAGCATTCATGAATGATCTTGCATCATGATCACCGAATCTTATAAATTCACAAGGAATTTCTTGGTGTAGAATTTGTCAGACCAGAGGACCTCGATCAGAGGAATTCCTGTATTTACATAAAATAGTAAGTGCATTGACCAACCTATATTATAAAATCTGTCAATCAGTGGGTCACGACGAAAAATACTTCAGGGCATATTAGTTGTTGCAAGAAAAAATAGCTGACACATATCTGATGAAAAATGGTGAACAGATGCAAGCCAAGTGATCTCGGGCACAATACCCTCAACCCAAGGGGGTGTACTTTTTAGAGTCCAAGGATGAGTAGGAGGATTTGGTCATGGAAGGGGCCAAGTCATTTGTTATAATTGTGGATAGCCTGGACATTTTTCCAAAGATTACACTAATCTTATATCAACATGTTCGTATTGTAAAGCATTGGACCAAACTATCAAAGAATGTTCCCAGCTGATTGCTAAGTGGCAGGACATGAACATAGGAAACCAGAACCCACCTCAAAAATTCCAATACAAACATTCAAAATATTTCTGCTGAACTTTGGGAGCCTAATATTTTTTTTGTAACAAGAGGAGGTGTTGTGACTGGAGGAGATCAAGAAGAACCACACAGACAACCAAGAGCTCAACAAACACCACAAAAGAAAGTGCCATTTGATGTCTAGAAAGAAAAGGAAGTGTTCTTTGATGCGTGTCATGAGTTCGTCAACAAAAATCAAGCATCAACTTCTACTACCATTCCAATATTGAATGAAGGACCAATCTTGGAAATGCCTCAACGATTTGAACAATTATTTCAAAGAAAACCAACAGAAAAGGTCAGTAAATAGAAATATTTATTTAAAAGTTGTTTAACATTGATAGAAGAAAAGGATGGTGTGGCACAACTAGCAGCTTTAGTCGAAGAACCCCAAACAAGTGTGCGACAAAAAAAAAAGTTAACCACATTGGAAAAATTTTGAAAACTAGTCGTGAGCTAAGGATGAATGCCCAGATAGGTGACTATGACATGATTATATCATTATGGACTTGGGATTTTCTATTAAAATTCTCACTAGGCATACATGGGAAAGCCGAGACTAGTATGGTCTCCTGTTCAGTTGAGATTAGCCAATCAGTCGAACGTTCTTCCTATTAGTCGACTAACAAAATTTCCTTTTGAGATAAAAGGACTCTAGACCTATGCATATTTTGAGGTTATAGATATTTTTGATGATACAAATCCGTATCTCACACTGTTGGGGATTGACTGGGATATTGGCAATCAAGCCGTTATAAATTTTAAGAAGAGAATATTAACAGTTGAGGATGCAGAACTAAGGGTGGTTTCTCCAATTGATCCTCTGGAAGGCCAGAGATATGTCGAGCAGGTAAACAGTGAAGACTCTTGAAGACTATTCATGAGACATTTTTTTTAATTGTATTAATAACCATTGTGGTGATTTGGTAGAAATGCTTTTGTAACATTGTTTCTCCATATAGTGTTCCAAGTGTCACCTCTTTATATCAATGCATAAATCGGCCTCTAGGTGGTTTGTGATCCTGGTCACGTGCCATTGAGTGTTGTTTATAGTTGATGTCATTTTATGACATTCATGAAGAAATGAAGTCTGCAGAAGAGGACTCATTAAACTATCCATTTGAATTTAATTTTGATGAAAAACAAATGGACATTGGTATCCATGTGTACATAGCTAGTAGGCACACAATTTTGGGCTTGTTTTCGGCCTACTAGTGGTTCTCTGTTCTTATAGCCACAATCACTTACACATTGCCACACCTTAGATTGCACCCACAAGCAACTCAGGAGTTAGAGTCATATCCTGGTGGCCAATGAGGCTTGTAGTCATTATTCATCACTCACCATCTTGCACGACTGAGCAATGAGTGCGTCTTGAGTGATTATAATTATGATATTTCCAATATTTTGAATGATGAGTTGAAATTTATAGCATAGGAATTCCAACAAACTAAGAAATTTATATGGATGGGCTATTTAAAATGTTTCCCTTCTTTTGAAATGTTGATATAAATTATGAAGAAAAATAAAATTCAATTTTTAAGTTTTTTTAAAGAGTAATTTTAACTTTACACTTCTAGGAAGGATTAAATCCCTTTGAAAAGGCTAAAACCCTTTGGAAAGGCTGAGAAACGTCCAAATTTGAACGTTGCTTCCAAGTGTTTCTATTCTTAACTCAACGGATTTGTTTTCTTGGAATTTGAGATACATGGTGAGTCCATTACTCAATCGTGAATAATTTCTTTGTGTCTACATAGATATTATTATTATTATTATTTTCAATAAATAATGAACTTGATTCGAGAAGTGGAATATTTAAATTAAATTGATAAAAAGGTGAAGGTAAAGGTTGAATGTTAAATAAATTTTTTGAAACCGTCCTATTATTTAAGTAAGCTTCTCTTTTGTATATAATATATTTAGTATTTTTTAATATTAAATTAATTTATTATACAATATTACGTAAAAGATTTTGTTTTAAATCATTATTAAATTTATTATCTAATTATGTCGATAAGTATTTATATATTATTTGAGATTTTGGACTTTTTTAAACAAGATTAACTAGAAGTGTAACATGTATACAACTAGAGATAATATGAACTAGAAGTGTATAATTAACTAGAAATTCATTTTATTAAATATATCTTGATTAAATTTAAATAAATTTCAATTAATAGATATTAGTTTTTTATTTTTTGGTTTACATATCAGTTTTTATGTTTATATTATACTATAAATAAATAAATCTAAGTTACTAGTTACACCTATAAGCATTTACCCACTTTACTTATAACTACCTTAATAGTATGAACCTACTCATAATATGAACAACAATTATTACAACATTACCAACTTTTAGCACTCTCTCAACATCATAGCAGTCCACAATGTTTAATGTTAGATGAACCTTTATGTGCCTCGAGGCTCATACACCAAGAATATAAATATACATAAAAACTTCATGATATTATAATTACAATTATTTATTAAAATTAAACATTTTTTCTAAATTTCAAATATTTTTTAAGTAGCTAAACTATTATTTAGTTATTATACTATTAGTATAATAAGTAATTAATTTTTTATTTAAATATTATAAGAATTATGAATAGTATTATAATATTTGAGTAACTATTATTAGGTTTTATATTTTAAAAAATATATCTATTGGTTTGCCATTTGTGTGAGTTTACCAATGTTGAAGTAGCTAAACTATTATTTAGTTATTATACTATTAGTATAATAAGTAATTAATTTTTTATTTAAATATTATAAGAATTATGAATAGTATTATAATATTTGAGTAACTATTATTAGGTTTTATATTTTAAAAAATATATCTATTGGTTTGCCATTTGTGTGATTTTACCAATGTTGAAGATGAAAATCACTTTCTCTTAAAGTGCCTTGCTTACACCCACATTAGATTTGATTTTCATAGTGTTTGTTATAATACAAACCTTTATAACCTCTTAACTTGCCAAAATTATAGTGAGCTTGTAAAGCTTCTTGGCAAACTTTTTGAGCACAAGAACAAGATTTTAATGTAAACCAAGTGTTTTTCTTCTTAAGGTCCCAATGACCAAAGTTGACCTCCTAAACATTAATCATCATCATCATCATCATTATCACCATCAAACAAATATAATAAATAAAATTTTAACTCTTAAGCTTATATTAGAGATTTATGAGAGTCAATTGTTTTGATTGTTAATAAAAGAATTAATATTTATTTTAGAAAAATTTTGATAATAAAGAAATTTAAATTTTATAAAATCTATAAAAACTATTATACATTAAATACTTAATATAAATTTCATAATTCTAAATGACAATGAAATTTTCAAATTGTTTTTTTTGGGTCAAACTTTGACTCATATAATTCTTAAATTAAAACATTTATAAATTATTAAATTAAATTTAGGCTATGTACAACTTTTAAATCAAAATATTTCTAAATTATTATATTAAAAATTGGCTATAAATAAATTTTAAATTTAAACGTTTCTAAATTATTATAGATTAAACTATTTCTAAACTAAGCATCTTTCCAGCTAACCTTGCAACCCACTTAAGTCATAGTTAAACAAATGTTTCCTTATATTAGCAACTAATATGTATTTGGTGGTCTAGTTTCACAAAAAATAGTATTTATATCTACTTCATCTTGATGATGATGATTAACTTCCATTGAGATCTATTTTGGTCTACCGGATCTTAAGAAGGAAAATAATCGGTTTACTTTAAAATCTTGTTCATGTGCTTAAAAAGTTTTCCAAGAAACTTTCCAAGCTCACTATAGGATGGCAAACCCTTTCCGCCCTTGGAGTTTTAGGAATGGAGTTCTAATCTTGGCTATATTAATTTTCTTTCATGAGCTAGTTACTACCCAGATATTACCTTGTGATCCTCCAAGCTAGGATTAATGAGCTCCTTATAGTATCTTAATTTTCTCTGAACCCCTAAATTTTTCTCACACCAGTATTTCTCTTTAAACTTAGAATTAATAATATTTTTGACATTGTCAATGTTCTGCAAAATGTCGTTTTCATTAATGCCCCAATGGTTTGACCAAGCCATGCTATCTTTATACCAACAACGCTTGAGGCATAGTTGGTTTCGACTTGAGTTTAAAGCAATTTTAGGAAGTCTTTAGTTTTCCATGTTATTTATCTTATGCTTGTACATCAGATACCTAGTCATAGCAATACTCTAGATGGAGGAAAGACCCACTTTTATGAGGAGAATAGGATAAGGCATATTGCTTTTAATTTTGACTTTATAAGTTATAAACAACTTCTAGATTTGCTCAATCTTCTTCAAAGATTCTTTAGAAATGTTGCACCCCCATATTTCACAACCATACAAGATAACATGGACCACAAGAGTTTCAAATAGGAACTTATTTCAAGACTAAAATAAGCTTTTCACGTTCATTAATCCTTTTCTCAATGCTATAGTTTCAATTGAGCTTGTGATGAATATCAATTCCTACATACTTGTAAGAAGTCACTTCCTCTAGATTTCTATTATCGTAAATAAAATGTCTTTCTTAGATTTTATAATCATGATTTTTGGCTTATAAATATTAACACTTATACCTATGTTAGAAGAAAATCTTTAAATCAAAACATTTCTAAATTATTAAATTAAAAATTGGCTATATAAAAATATTAAATTAAAACATTTCTAAATTATTAAATTAAACATTTATAAATTATTAGATTAAATTTGAGCTATGTACAACTATTAAATTAAAATATTTTTAAATTATTAAATTAAGAATTAGTTATATATAAATATTAAATCAAAACATTTCGAAATTATTAGATTAAACTATTTTTTATACCCCACACAACTTTGTGCAGCAGACTTACGTTATAGTTAAGTAAATAACTTTCTTATATTAGCAATGGAAATGTATTTAGTGGTCTAGTTCCTTGTATTTTTTTGAAAAATTATATTTACTTCATCTACACCAAAACACATTAATCAAAACAATTTATAATACTACTATGATTTTCTATCATTCCTTTTGAAAAGCCAATGGAGATGTATTTAGTGGTATAGTTCCTTGTATTTTTTTGAAAAATTATATTTACTTCATCTACACCAAAACACATTAATCAAAACAATTTATAATACTACTATGATTTTCTATCATTCCTTTTGAAAAGCCAATAAATATATATATAACGGGAGAGAGAGTTCGTAGACAATCTACTTTTTACAACACTTTTACATTATGCCAATAATACTTGATCTTCTGTATCTTCAAACTGCTTTTACTCTACTTCCAACTGGTTTTACTCTTTTTCATTTTTGAAAAGAGAGTTTTAATTGTGAGCAAAACTTTGAATACTTTTCAAAATTTTGAAATGGTTTCGACAACGAAAAAACACAGAATTTTAATCCTCTGTCACCACATGCATTCAAATATTCCGTCATTTCGCCAATCTCTCTCCAAAAATTGAACAGTTAAAGTGGAATAAGAAATTCAGTGCTGGTCTTCACTGTGCTTTCAGCTGGGAACATTTTTCGGTTGGCTTGTGGCCCATTGAGAGAAGGTGCCGGCGGCTAAGTAATGTGACTAGCTCAACTATTCAATTAACTAACTAATTAATCCACTATTAAAAATAGTTCATTGAAATTACAATTCTTAACACACCCCATTAATTACAAATAGGACAATACTTCAACACTATCAATGCACTATCAAACAAAAACATGTTTGTTGATCTCAGCTAATAAGCAAATTCTGTCATTAGTAGAGCAGATTCTGCGACCCTTACATCCATATGAGACAGTCCCGTTGCTCATATTTTCCCTCATTGCACCTTCCTTCAAGTTTCAACCCTCCACTAGTGAAAGGAAAAGATAAAACTTTCAAAGAGTTTTACCTTTAAAGTCAAAATGTTTTAAATGAAGGCCGAGAATTCCAAAGCTCGACCGACTCTATCCATCCTTTTCGCCATCACACGTCGTATGATTGGGATTTCCAATATCACAAATGATATGGTGAGTCACATTTGAATGAAAAAAAACTTCACGTGCAGGTCGCAATCCATGAGCGAAAAAGATGTTCGTTCAAAGAGGCGGCCCCGAATCAGCCTGCAAAGAAATTTCTGGTCACCGACCCTTAGCTATCGTGTCCAGTTTCGTCTCAAACAAATTTCACAGCTACCATTCTTCAACATGAGCTGTAGGTCGCAATCCATGAGCGAAAAAGATGTTCGTTCAAAGAGGCGGCCCCGAATCAGCCTGCAAAGAAATTTCTGGTCACCGACCGTTAGCTATCGTGTCCAGTTTCATCCTCAAACAAATTTCACAGCTACCATTATTCAACATGAGCTGCAGGTCGCAATCCACGAGCGAAAAAGATGTTCGTTCAAAGAGGCGGCCCCGAATCAGCCTGCAAAGAAATTTCTGGTCACCGACCGTTAGCTATCTTGTCCAGTTTCGTCTCAAACAAATTTCACAGCTACCATTCTTCAACATGAGCTGCAGGTCGCAATCCATGAGCGAAAAAGATGTTCGTTCAAAGAGGCGGCCCCGAATCAGCCTGCAAAGAAATTTCTGGTCACCGACCGTTAGCTATCGTGTCCAGTTTCATCCTCAAACAAATTTCACAGCTACCATTCTTCAACATGAGCTGCAGGTCGCAATCCATGAGCGAAAAAGATGTTCGTTCAAAGAGGCGGCCCCGAATCAGCCTGAAAAGAAATTTCTGGTCACCGACCGTTAGCTATCGTGTCCAGTTTCGTCTCAAACAAATTTCACAGCTACCATTCTTCAACATGAGCAACTTGAGGAATATCTGCTACGCGTTTGACAGTTTAACCAAAGAAGGAAAGTTCAAATCGAGGCGGCTTCCATCTTACAGTATGAGAGCATGCATCACGTTGACACACTTAGTATTGGAGTGTTTGCATTTTTAGGGTAGATGGAGAGTACCGCCGGACTCAATATGCAATGATATGACACAAAGCCACTTCTCAACCCCACTTCTCGTCGGAGTAGTCTAACGCTTCGAGGATTTCGATTGGCGTTAGACTACTTCGTTAACGGCGATGGGTCTCCGGCGATGAACTCCTCCTACGATGGGTCCCACAGGATCCTACTCCTATCCCTGGACGTCCTCTTAGCCTTTGCATTTACTCCGCAACACTGGTTTGTGACTTCGCACCTTAAAGCATAGATTTTCACGCTGGTTTGTGTTTTCTGGTGTTCCAGGATTTTCACACTCATTAAAGCAGGCGTGGGCTAGCTATGGAGCAAACCTCCCTCCATGGGAAGGAGGAGGAGAAAAGTCAACGTTGACTTTGCTCCTCCTCTGTCTGATGGAGGAAGGTTTGCTCCATAGATAGCTTATTCCACTAAAGCATAGAGTAATAATAAAAAAACTATTTTGATCACAAAAACTTTCTGTGGAGATATTTTGCCATTACAAAAAGACAGCTGCAAGCAAAAACAAGATCTACTCAGAATCATCTTTAAAAATGCTCAATTTAGCTGTGGTTTCTCATTAAGTGAAGCATTGAGAGGGTCGTTGAATTGCTATGTTGTTGCTGTAGATTCATTTCAATATTTTTTCTATACAGATGTAATTCAGAAACGTTAGATTACTATATTCAAGCGACTTTTACAAATTCATTTCAATATTTTTTCTACCCAGAAACTTCAATGCAGAAACGTCATATCACTATATTCAAGTATTTTCTTGTTGTTGATTCATGTTGGACTCTACAGGACAGGTAATTTAAATTCTTTTATTAAGTTGTTAGATTTGTTTTTGGTTGAAGCGATATGGTCTTCAGAATTGTCCCAATGAACATAAACATGTTTTTCCTTTTTTAATACCCGATTTGCATTATCAAATCATCACATTATACATTATAATATAATACATGTCTATCAATTAAAATATTTAATTTAATTTCAATAATTAGTATTTATTAAATTATTTAAAAAATGATAAACATCACCATCACACTCAATATGAGTTTGAATAATCCACACAATCAATAGTTCATATTTAAATGTCTTTGAAAAGTGGAGACAATATTTTGATTATGACTGAGTAGAAATTGTGATTTTTTTCATAAAATAAAATTACAAGATAACGTTGAACAAAAATTATCCCTTAAGCTGGACAGGACTGGAAAGAAATAACATTTTTTATTAAGATTCAAATATCCATTCTTACACTGTTTTTAATGTTAAAAAAGAGTTAAAAAAAACATAACATCATAACATCACGGTGTAAATACCAAAGAACTATATGAATATAGACAAATTATCATGTTTGTAGATTAACTATTTAAATATGTAGATTTTTATATTTTGTTGTCTGTCATGAGTTTTTAAAAATTTCTGGAATATGTTCTCAAAATTTGACGTGTTATTGATTTGTTTCACAGAGCTCTCTTACACATATTTTGAAAAAACTCAAAATCCAACAGTTAACTGGTGCATGTACTCTTTAACATATAATTTTTACAAAGGGAATTAAGCGTTATGTGCCGGACATATCAACCAATAGTTACTCACCAAGCTGAATCAATGTTTTCTTCTTTTAATCTGTCTCGCCGTCATCCTGAATTTGTACACTAAGGCATTCCTTGATATGAAGAGACTAGAATCAAAACACTTCACATTCTCTTCGAGCTTTAATATTTGTACACAAGTTTAAGGACAATTTTAACCAAAGAAATACTGCATTTTCTAAGAAAAAAGTTGCATTTGCAGAAAAGGAAACTGCCCTCTTTCAGAGAGATGTGGCTCCTGCAGACTGAAACACTGAATTTTGGAGCGTGATGTAGCAACTGCTCTTGACTATGCTAGGGATGGTGGTTGGAATGGCCAGAGAAAGCCTTTCATTTGGAGCTCTATCCAATGCAAGGGTTCTTCAAGTGCAGGCAACCGTGGGATGGACTTGCCTCTGGTGGCGCGATCCTCCTAGCTTGCTTGGATTTGCAGCAGCTCCGGCAGGGTGGGTGCAGTCTGAGTAATTCCGGAGTAGTCTAACGTTTGGAGGGAGTCACAGCGGACGACGAGCAGAGTGGGGAGAGTGGATCCTGTGGGACCGAGGCCCAGGGCTCGCCCGAGACCGAAAAAGACATCGTCTTAGCGCCGTTACCCGAGTGTTCTAACGTTAACGGAGTGGTCGAAGCGTTAGACTACTCCTTTCTGGTCTACATGCATTGTATTAGTGTAGAGGAAGAGTCCCAATCATGTCCAAATTTGATGTGACAGTATTATGTTAAATGGAGAATATTTGACATTTAATGTTTTATTTTGTTTTATTTTATATGTCAATAAATTTAATGGTCTAACTGTCAATTATTTCATATTATAAAGTATAACACAAAAAAATCTAGAAATAGGTAAATACTTGCAATTTGTTAAAGATTAGAAAAAACAATAAAGGAAAGAAAAAGACATAGTCAGTATGACTTCTCAATATTAAGCAATAGTATTTATAAGACTACATAACAACAAAACCATAGTTAAATACCATGGGTCACTAATTCTAGGTAATGTGACCAACTCAACTAATTAACTAATTAATCCACTATTGAAAGTGGTTCATTGAGATTACAATTCTTAACACACACCATTAATTACAATTAAGACAATACTTCAACACTATCAATGCAAAAAGATGTTTGTTGGTCTCAGCTAGACAGATTCTGTCATTAGTAGAGCAGATTCTGCGACCCTTACATCCATATGAGACAATCCCGTTGCTCATATTTTCCCTCATTGCACCAAAGGAAAAGATAAAACTTTGACTCATTGAGAGAAGGTGCGGGTGGCTATGGACTCAATCTTATGTCATTAACAGAGCAGATTCTGCGACCCTTACATCCATATGAGACAGTCCCATCCCGTTGCTCATATTTTCCCTCATTGCACCTTCCTTCAAGTTTCAACCCTCCACGACTTTATCCATCCTTTTCGCCATCACACGTCATATGATTGGGATTTTAAAGTCGTTCCAAGTAATTTCCAATGTCACATCCAGATTGAATGAAAACAAAAACTTGACGTGCAGGTTGCAATCCATGAGCGGAAAAGACGTTCGTTCAAAGAGGCGGCCCTGAATCAGCTTGCAAAGAACACATTCAGGAATTTTTGACCAGCTCAACTACTTAACTAACTAACTAATTAATCCACTAAACTAATTAATCCACTATTGAAAATGGTTCGTTGAGATTACAATTCTTAACACGCCCCATTAATTACAACTAGGACAATACTTCAACACTATCAATGCAAAAAAATGTTTGTTGGTCTCAGCTAGGCAGATTCTATCATTAGTAGAGCAGATTCTGTGACCCTTACATCCATATGAGACAGTCCCGTTGCTCATATTTTCTCTCATTGCACCTTCCTTCAAGTTTCAACCCTCCACTAGTGAAAGGAAAAGATAAAACTTTGAAAGAGTTTTACCTTTAAAGTCAAAATGTTTTAAATGAAGGCCGAGAATTCCAAAGCTCAACCGACTCTATCCATCCTTTTCGCCATCACACGTCATATGATTGGGATTTCCAATATCACAAATGATATGGTGAGTCACATTTGAATGAAAACAAAAACTTCACGTGCAAGTCGCAATCCATGAGCGAAAAAGATGTTCGTTCAAAGAGGCAGCCCCAAATCGGTCTGCAAAGAAATTTCTGGTCACTGACCGTTAGCTATCGTGTCCAGTTTCGTCTCAAACAAATTTCACAGCTACCATTCTTCAACTTGAGCAACACGAATATTTGCTATGCGTTTGACAACTTGAGCAGCAGGAATATCTGCTACGCGTTTGATAGTTTAACCAAAGAAGGAAACTTCAAATCGAGGCGGCCCATCTTACAGTATGGGGGCATGCATCACGTTGAGAGAAAGTCAAATGTGTTTAATGGGCTTGCATCTGATACACACTCACTTAGTATTGAAGTGTTTGCATTTTTAGGGTAGATGGAGAGTACCACTGGACTCATTATGCAATGATATGACAGAAATAGGTAAAAAATGCATTTACTTATTAATTATGAAGTAAAATACTTGTAATTTGTTAAAGATTAGAAGAAACGGTAAAGGAAGGAAAAAAACACAATCAGTATGCCTTCTCGTTGAGATTACAATTCTTAACACACCCCATTAATTTCAACTAAGACAATATTTCAACATTATCAATGCAAAAAGATGTTTGTTGGTCTATGTCTCATCTAGGCTTACATTTTATTCAAAAAATCCAGCTTCACTTTCTTCCTTGAAGTGTACTTGAACTTCTTCTTCTTTGTCTTTTGGATCTAAGTAGTTGTTCTTTAGAGCTTTCTTCAACTTTTGGAACACAATCCAAGTCTTTTTCTTTTGTTTCAACACGATTTTTCTGGTTGTCATCTTTACTTTCACGTTGAAAAATTTTGTCAGAAAAAATATGAATATATTTCAGCTTTTCTTGGAGGGAATTAACATCTCGATTTTGCTCGTCAAAGGAAGCTCCTTCATCATTCTCATTGACTTCTTCATTTGCATATACCCACTGTGCATCATTCATTGCTTCTTCAAAAAATGTGGGTTAAGAAGAAAACATAGCATATTGTAGATGCTCATCGCTAACAAGAGTCTACTCATAGATGGGTGAATCCACGGACCTGGGTAACACTTTTTGGCAAGCGGATTTCGGCAAAAACAAAAAAATGCACCTCGACCGAGGTTTTATTAAGCCCTTGACTGAGGTTTTAATATCTCGACCGAGGTTTTATCAAGCCCTCGACCGAGGTATTAACTCGGTCGAGGTACATAACTCGACCGAGGTGCCTTTGTCAAAAAAATTATAAATAGAGGCCGCAGACCCCTTTTATAAATAAACATGATCTTTACATAACTGAA
>LPNX010939775.1:45286-56940 GCA_001517045.1 Pseudotsuga menziesii
GTCAAACAGTTCATTAAATGCAAAAATTCACACATTAAATGACATCGGAATATTTTTAAAAAAATATCACTATGAAGCCAACATAATATTCTACAATTTGTTTTTTTACTGCAAGTCAAAATTCACATGGCATATATGCGTTTTGAGGGATTCTATCTAGCACATGAGTAAAAAATCAGGTTTCCATCGCCAAATTTGGCCAAAAAGTGTTACCCATCTTCATGGAATCACCCAGATCTCTCTCAAACTTTTGGTTTTCTAGTTTTGGGGTGGATTGTCCGTTGTTGTTTCTTTTGTGTTGCTATCAACTAGTTGTTGCTAATTCTCAACAACTGTTGTAGCTTCTAATTTCATAAGATAATATAAATCCATATATTGTTCCAAATTGCACTTAACATAACGGACATAGTTACACAAACAATAAAATGTGATTAGCTGATAAAACAAACTCTTATGAAAAGGATGTTTAGTCCTTTTTTCCAGTTAATATAATGATTCCTTGCGACAATGTTATGATGCAAATGATTGATATCTTGACACTATTTTTCTGATCGTCAATTTTAAGAATGAATGTCACTTTTATTTTTGTCAGTTTAAAGTTATCATGCTGCTCATTAAGTTATTCTTCGCAAGTCATTTAACCCTATTTAGACACTAGGGAAAGAATGGGTTATAGGTCTTACTTAGCATTTATAGCTAACATAGACCTTATGTGTCCTTTGTGTAGGTGTTTATTAAAGAAGGCTTACACAACCTAGTTATTGCAACAATCCTAAGCTAGCATGTATATATAACTAAACACTTCCAAACAAGGTCCTAAGCATTCTAGCTAGAAGGTCAAAAGAACCAAGCTTGCTCCTTCCATACGAGAATACAAAACCTAACGTTATGGTATTGACAAAAATGAACTAAGAGATGGTTTTGGATCTATAGGGTAAGGGCGGTAAAGTTTCACATTGTGCTGCAATAAAGAGGCCATGTGAAGGTTACAAATTACAGCTGGAATTCATTAACTTGTCAACTCCTAAACCCTAGGGGTTTAAAGAGCCTCGAGAAACATTATCAGTTTTGTTTTGTAAAAACTGTTACTACAAAAATAGTTCAATTTATTAGAACAACTTGCCCTGGTCTCTTGCCTGCTCCACTGTGTGGCTTCACGATGTAACCGATGGTGGAGGAGCCATAGTTCTTGGCCCTCGACACCATTCATCCATGGTGGTGCTAGTGTGGCTTGTTTGGGTGGCTCTGGTGTTGAAGTCTCTACTTCCATGGCGTCCCTTTTAAAGAGAAGCTTTCTTCATAGTAAGTCCTTTTTATTTTGCTAAAAAATGATCGTTGCTCAAAAATTCATTTATGAAAACTTCTTTTAATTGATCTCTTGTAAAAATCACGTGTAGGAGGTTCGTTATGGATTACTGCGCTGGGTTTCTAATGGTTTCTACATTTGAAGGTGTTTCAGTCCTCGTAAGATTTGTCCCCTAGTTTCCCTGTGCCTCTGTGGCTTGTGGAATCTGTGGCTTGATCAACGTTCTCTTGGCTTAGGCTATTTTCTGCGTTTCTTTGTTGTTGGCAATGGTAACCTCCTTTGGTTTTTTCCCTTGAGGCATTTTGTGATGTAATGTGTTTACTATTATGAGATACTTTTGGATATTTAAGGAGTGTTTGAGCAGTCGTTCTGACTGTAGCTCCAGCTCTTGTAAAATGTGTGGTTTCTTTTAACTCTAGTAAGGGTTTTGCGTTAACACAGTTGATTTAATTTTCTAAACTGTCTCTATTGTTGACCTATAGATTTCATTTTACTTGTAAGATTCCTTTGAAGGCCGAAAGGCTAGTTGTAACGTTCAATTAATGTAGTAGTTTGATAACTATGAAGCTAGGGTTGTGAGGTTATTTACGCTGTATATATTATATTTTTATTTTTATTTTTAAAGAGCAATGCTGTGTAAAAAAAACTAGCTAGATGATTAGGGTCGTAAGGAATTTGCGTTCATAGTGGAAATATTGTTGAAATTTAAACTCATGTCCCAATATTTTAATGATTTAAAAAAATTGTTTTCTGTTAGCCAAAAACACTCAGCAGGATTTGATCTCATAAGTTAGTTAATTATTATTTATTTTAAATGCTTAGTTTACTATAATTTGTAACTGGGGCTTTGGGCCGTGAGGCCAAAGCTTTGCTGTACATTGAAATTTCGATATATATATATATATATATATATATATATATATATATGATATGTTGAAAGATGTGGATTGAGTCATAAGGTTTTAGCATGTAAATATATTGATTTTGGTGTTAGTTTAAGTTCATTGTTGATTTTTGTTTTGTAAAACCCTATAATGTGTGTGTGTGTGTGCCCTTTGTCTATGGAGGGTTACAGATTGGAACCCTTAATTTAAAATTAGCACTGATTAGTTTTTCTTATATATATATATATATATTTACCTAAAGTATACTAATACTGTGATGTGAAATAATATCTTCCTCAGTTTCGTTCTTGTAGTGGGATTTTTTTAGTATAAAAGTTTAACTGTTATTTATTACTGTAATGTATATTTACATAGATAATCTTTTCAGTAAAACTCTGAAGAGTCTATAAGGTCTTCAAAAGAGGTTCTGTAGGAGTTTAGGATTAAATTCTTTAAAACCCTTGTACTGATAAGAAATATGATGACATCAAATTATCTAAGTAAATCTCGGGTATACTTGGAGATAAGAGAGGAATTCGAACTCTAGTTGGGAAATTTACATTTCTAAATGAAATAAATGTAATTTAACTACTACTACTGAAAGACAAATGCATTGTCTATAAATCAATGATTATCGTATCATATGTAATGATGGATCTTAATATCATTGGAGTAATGTAAATCAGAAAAATTATTAATACTATCATAGAAGTAACTACAACTTTCCTTTTTCAGAGTGTATACAATAGGGAACAATTACCATTACAACTCTGTAAATGCTACACATACTATATAAACAAAATACAGATATAAAAATAGAATTACAGATAAATAACAACAGTTTAGAACCTGGGTAATTTGCATAAGGGGGACAAACACCCAAAGGAGATCATTCCACCCAACCTTCTCCTCAGAGCAGCCAATATTACTTGCTTAAGAACCTCGATCCTATTCACTGAACCACTAGAACGAAAGGACTATGCAATAATACACACATAACTTTATGAAACTTAGCACTCAATAGCAGACTTAAGTTAACAATTTCACTTTAGCTATCTCCTCATCGAATTCCTTGTGTTCTTGACTTTTCAATTTGCAGCAATCACAAGGTTAATTCACTTGGAAAAAGAATGTAGTGAATCTCCTACTCAATTCAATGGTATTTATAAGATTGGCTAGGTCTTTGGGTCAGTTTTGGAATTAAATAAGCCACCTTCCCAGTTCCCCCTCTTAGTGAACACGACTACAATTTTAGGGATTTTGCCTCCTACAACAGCTAGAAAGTGAAATGTTAGTGCTGCCACTTGTCATTTATCCTTCTACAACTACTCATTCCTCCTAGTGGGTCACTGAACACTCTTTCAACAGTCTCATTTGGATATGTGTCTCACCATTTAATTATTTAAATAAAACAAATATTCAATTACAGTCATCCTTGACCCACTTGGTCATAAAACTTGACAATAATTTTAACATAATTTTTTCTCAAATAAATAAAAAAAAATATTTTTCAGTTCTAGGTGGGTTACATTGTTGCTATCAACTGTCCCTTTCTTAAAGAGACTATCACTCACATCATTGAGTGTCGCTACATTGGCAGGTTTGTTTTCACTATCATCAACAAACATAACTAGATCAACATCATTTGCTGGGATTACATGATCACTGGATTCGTCATAATCAAAGTCTTCATGGTTGTCTTCAACTTCACTGTGGGATTCATGGTGCTTTGCGTGACTTGCAAAGTCACTTTCTTCTACAATCGGTTCTTCACTAAATACTTCTTTCATTATATTCCATGCTCTTTTTGGAGTATTGACTTCTACAATATAATGAAATAGTGAATAGTCTATACTATCTTGTATGAGACATAAGGCAACAACTTTCCTTCTTTTTTTTTGGAACTCCGTCAAGGATTTAAATGAATCTGCATCTCTAAAATCTTTGTCAACTATGAAATGCCACATATCTTGTAATTTCAACAAATTACTTACTTTGACTGCCCATACATCATAATCATCTCCATCAAATGTCTGCCATAATCCTTCTGGTGTTAAGAGATTTCTTACATCTTCATTCTCTTTTGGTAGTGCTTCTCGTAGCTCCATCTTCGATTTTCTTTGATCTTCCAATCTTTTTGTCTCAATCACAACCTCTAATAAGATTGGATCTATGTGTGTGTGTGCTTTCCACTTTATGAAAAGGCTTACCCAGAAACAAAAAGAAATGGAAATAAATACACCCAATGATTTCTCTATGTGTTTCGGCTTCGATTACAACCTTCGTGTGTGTGTGCTTTCCACTATGTGAAAAGGCTTGCCCAAGACAAATGGAATGGATCAGGCCATACGCTCTCATACAATGTTAAAGAAAACTAGCGAAGCAATAAAAACCACAGAAACACAATAGGCATATGGATTGCATGGAAAAATGAATTTCCTTCTCAATATTAAGCAACAATATTTATAAGACTACATAACAACAAAAAAAAACACAATTTACACAATTATAATTTATTAATTTGCAATTATCACAAAATTGAAATGCTTGAATGAAAATTGAAATTGAAAATTCTATCTATATTTAGATTAATGTATTTTATAATGAGTTGTCTTGTAACTATTTATGAAAATATTTATTTATAATGTGATGATGCTTGAATGAAAATTGAAATTAAAGATTCTATGTATATTTATATTAATGTATTTTACAATATATCTAATCTAGTTTTGGATTTGAAATGTGTTTGATTTTAAAATATATATAATATATATATATATATATATATTGGAATCAACATATGAGAAACATAACACATCTTATTCACTTTGGGTTGTAGACAATCAATTAATCATTTCTTAAGACCATTATGATATGATTTGCATCCATAGATTACCCACATTTCATATATTTTATTTCATAGATTAAATACATCTCATATATTTCATTTCAAAATGTCATAAAGGAGAGACTCATACAACCTCAAAACATAAATAGTTATAAAACCATAATCTAGATAAATAAGCTATTTCAAACATCATGGAGTCTAATTAAAAGTTTTTAAAAGGAGTAATCCCTATTATTGAGGGATAACCAATTCTACCCTATCAACATATATAAATTTAAAACAATTTCTACCATATCAACACATACATATTTAAAATTTTATATGAAAATAAAATTACTCTCACTATTTCTTTCTCTAGAAACGATTTGATTTTCTTAATGTTATGGATTTTTGTAATATGTGAAACCCATGTAACATATCATTTCCTATAACATTCGTATAAATTATTCGTATAAAACGTTGAAAATAAATAAAAAAATCACAACTCTTAAAACTTAAAGGTCCACAGACACATAGCGTTCCCGTCCATACTTTTTGCGAACAGCTGTCACCTTAAATTAACCGTAGCCATAATCCCACACAGTAATATACACAACAAATTTTGCAACCATGTTTTCCAATTTTTTTTTTAAAACATGCTTTTTATTAAACGCAAAAAAAAAAAGGCAAACTGTTATCATGGAATAACAGATTATCAAATCAACCAACTTGAGTAGTGTTTACATTTCAAGCTAATTATTAAGTCAAGGTGTCTATATTAGAATTTTGGGGTCTACTAACATCTATGTTTTTTCATCTACGCAGAAGAGTGAGACAAGTGTAATAATTAATAATTTAAAAAAAATAGCTTAACTCCAATGATTCTAGAACTCTTAGCTTAACTATTAGATACACTATTAGTTTAACTTCAATGACTTTACAACTATTAACTTAACTTCAACTCTAATCACTTAAGGCTTAGTCCAATTGCATTTGGCATCTAGGAGTCTAGCTAATGTGAGTCATGTAAGAGTAGAACTCCTAATAAAATAGTTGGAACTCCTAATAAACTCCTCCAAACTCCCAATAAACTCCCGTATCTCTTAGTTGGACATCTAGCTAATATTGAGAGTTCCTATTACATGTTTAGGTTTCCCATATAGATATAATTAGGTTTTCGATCTAACTCATAATTAACAATTTTTAAAAAAAACAAAATAGCTTAGTTAACATCTGATAAGTACAATTCATGATAGTTGGAAAAAGCAAACTTTAGCTTCAACTATTAGATTATTAAATACAACTATTCAATTATTAGCTTACATTGATGATACAACTATTATCTTAACTTCAAGTCAAATCATGACTTTTAATTGAATTGCAATTGCCAATATATTAACTATTAGATACAACTATTGCCAATATATTAACTATTAACTCCAATGATTCTACAATTATTAGTTTAACTTCAACTCTAATCACTGCTATATTGAGTAAATATTAAATTAACTCCAATGATTTTACAACTATTAGCTTAACTTCAATTCTAATCGCATTTATATTGGATAACTATTAGATTGTTCCAATGGTGATACAAGTATTAGAAGTTGACCTTGATTGCACCAAGAACAATCACTTAGGTAATGTGCAAATTATGTGACAATTAAACTCATATGGCACTTGGGAGTCGAGTTAATGTGCATAAGCCATAGTGTTTAAGCTTTAATACTATAAGGCATAGTCTAAGCTTTATACTAACTTTTAAATTAGCTCTTAGATACAATTATTAGCTTAAGTCCAGTGATGATACCACTATGAGCCTAGCTTCAACTATAAGCTTAACAACCATAAATTAAATTGTTGTTATATTAGCTTAACTATTAGATACAAGTTGTCAAATAATTTACACATCCTTTAGTAAAAAAAGCATTATCAATATTTCAAACATATTAATTTTAGTAATATGGTTAATGCTAGCCTACAAAGTGTCATCTAAAAAATTTGTAAGTCATATTTAATGATGAAATTTCAAATGACAGACACCCGTCAAAATTATCAATGATAATCAAAACTTCAAACTTTTTCTACATTCTAAATTATCCATAAAATGTTAACCTTAATTTTGATGATCTCCATAAAATGTTAATAATATTTGACAAATAAATTAACCTATAACCAACAATTCAGCCATCAAATTCCATCAGTGATCCGACACAGTGATAGACTCCGACACAGTGATAGACTCCAACACAGTAATATACTACTAATATGGATCCACCTCAATAATTCAAATTGAAATATGAATGTACCAAATCCCAAGGAAGTAGTTGTAAATGAGATGCCCCGTCTCAATCTCACTTTGAGCTTTACATATTATACACTACCACCATATTCATAAACAAAACAAAAAGGAACTGCCACCCAATTGGATAAGCAGTTGCACAATTTCTAATTTCCACTTGTCCATCATGAAAATAGATACGCTGTCTTCCCTGGTTTACATCTACATATTGTCCTTTCTGTCTTTATTTATTCCAAATGGGTCGCTTGTCAATTTAATAACAGCTGTGGTCCAAGTTAGTATAAACGCTAACACCACCAAAATTGCTAACCACCGGCCGACGCAGTCACAAAGGATTTGAAGTTTTTCAATACACAGCAATAGGACCTCAACATTTCCACGCTGCTGCTGCTGCCCCTTCTCCTCCTCCTCCAGTAGGGCTGTATTTTCAGAATCTTTGGCCGCTTCATCCAAACGGTTTTTATTCACGTTCTTCACGACACGTTCAACGATTTTATCCAGCAGTTCCCCCTCGTCACTGGTAAAATGAAAAAAACAAATGAGATTAAAATATATATCTATCGATCCAACATTAAAATAGATATGGATGAGTTTCTCACGTATTCATGTTTGGATCCAACTCGAAACCGCTTATTCCTGCAACACTTGCAAGAGCCTCTCTCCATTTTTGAATGGTTGCTGGGTCGTGTCGCGGCTTCACTTCATGAGTTTGAGTGTCGTATGTTTTCTTCTCTTCCAACTTCCGTAGGTTCTGAGAATAAACACCATCTTCTCCCTTTGTCGACCGAAGCTGAGAAGGCTTCACATGGTAAAACAGTGGAATAACCGGTTTCCCTGACTCTAAAATCTGGAGAAGCTCGTCCAAACACCATTTTGATTCTCCATATCTTGGAGAAAATATGGCGACATGAACAGAAGCAGATTGTATAGCACCTTGTATTTGCGATGTAAAATTGAATCCCTCTTTCAATTCGGGTTTGTCCAGAAAGACTCGTATTCCCTGTAAAAGAAGGCGTCGATGAAGATGGCTGGCAAAGGTATTCTTTACATCCGGACCGCGGTAATTGATGAAAACATCGTAGGAGCTGGAGTCCTGATTGGTGGAGGTGGAAGCGGATGCATGATGCAGGGGAGGAGAGGGCGTGACTTCGAATTCGACTGGCAGGTCTGACATGGAAAAACAGGACTTTAGTTTAGGGTCTTCCCTGCCTCGAATTCTCGTGCTGCGATGAACACAGAGGTGGAGGCCGAAGCGAATATGCAAAAGAGGGAGAGGAGTTGTAGGATGTCTTTCTTAGAGCCTTTGTTCTAGCATTTATAAAGAGAGATTGCTTCTTTAGCAAGTCTTACTATGTAATTTTTTTTCAACGTTAACGGAAGCTTCGGAGGCGTCATATACAGTTGTTATGAGTTAGTTTTGTTTAAAGTTTTTTTTTTTTTAAACGGTTTGTTAAAAAAAAGTTATTTTCCAATAATTTTTTTTTTTCAAAATAATATTGATTTTTTAACTTTTTATATTAATTAGAAAATGATGATTATTTATATATTTATCAGGATACATTAACTTGATTCTTATTTATTTTATATATTATTTATCATAAAAATATAACTTAAAAAAAAATATAAATACACATCATAATAAGCAAAAATAAATAAATAATGAAAACATAAATAGACATTAAAATGATTCTTTAATTTTAAGAAAATATGCATATAAAATGAAAATAAATATCAGGTCATTGTTTTTTATATGTAAAAATAAATAAATAATAAAGCATAAATAAACATAAAAATGATTTTCTAATTTTAAGAAAATGTACATATAAAATGAAAATAAATATCACATCATTGTTTTTATTTTTGTTTGCAAAATTGATATTATAAAATAGAACAATTACACAATTTGATATTTTCATAAATTCTCCTTTCTTTTGCATTATGTCAAATCTCATAAACTAGTGCATAAATGTATCAAGGGTATTTATGCATTCAAGGGTGTTTATTCCACCATTTTATTCTTGTGATATCTTTGATCACATTTTGCTTTGAAAACCCTAGTTCACATAGGGTGATGAACAAATTGGTTGGATTCTTCTTAGAAAATGTATGACACATGGTAATGAAAAATATTGATGGAGTGGGTAGATATATATAAATTAATCGCCCTAGTCAACGAACCATGATTCAATATCCACCGCCCAATGAAAGAAGATGATATGAACTTTAGCTCCAAAAGACAAGATGGATACAGAGTCACGACTCCTGAGTATAAGGACCAGGCTGTGTACGAAGCCAAAAAACTGAAGACTCTACTAAAAAAGCTAAGAAAAACAAAGATGTAGCTACTAAGAAAGCACAGAAGCTAGTGGCACTTAATGAATAGTTCTCAATTTTGTTTATTTATTTAAAAGTCTAACAACAAGCGGGATGAGGCGCTTGCTTGAATCTGGGAGGAGTATGGTGGGTGTCCACTGGAGGAGTATGGTGGGTGTCCATTGGCCATGGCGGAATATCAAATGCATGGAGTATTGATTTAGTACTTGCATAAATCATTACTCAATTCAATATATAGATTTTCAATTCAATTTCATTATAGTTGGAAAATTAATCAATACTCTTTGAGTTGAAACTTCATCACAATTTTGGATCCTTTTTCATATATATTTTAAATATATAAGCTTTTCATATTAATGGTGAAAATTTTGTTATCCTTTAAAAATATGCCAATTTTTTTATCATTTTTTTATATCATCTTTTATGAGTTTTTTAATTTTTGTTTTTGATCGATTTAGTGGTGGGAAATGAAAACAACAAACTCTCAGCTAATGCAAATTTCATATAGGTAGTGGATGCAAATTTTAAATATGTATTGTGCAATATGGAGTAGGGCACATGTGAAGATGAAAGAAAATATATGCTTAATACATTTTAATTTAATTCATTTTCTGCTACTCGAATGCGAGTGTCTTTCGAAATCATATGCCATGTGTGGATGGGAATACGACTTCATGGTACTTCGAATGAGGTTCACACTATATCGTATCCTAAATATCTGAATAGATTTTCCAGGTGGCAGTATAATTTTTTCTTCATTATAATATTTAATTACACTAAATAAATTAAACTTATTGCTTAATCATAACCATTTTATTAAGATTAAGAATCTATAAATATAAAATAAATTATATATATAATTTGAATATTAAATATAACTGAAGACAAATTATAATGTGAATTTTGAATTTTTTAATAGTATTCATTGTTATTAAATTTTTTAATCCATTACATTCCTTATTTTTATAAGTCTATTATGTTTATAAAATTTAAAATCCCTATCATTATATATAAGTTAGTATATTATGTTCATAAAATTCAAAATGTTTATAATATTAATTTGTAAAATGATTTTATGGTAGTCATACTTTATCAATTTCCCACCATGGTTTTAAACCATATAACTTAATGCATTTCCAAACTTAGCTTGTAATATTAATTTATACATTGCTTTCTTGATTTGCGATATTAATTCATACATTGCTTTTCTGGATTGACGAAGAAAAATAAATGATGTCCCACGTTCTAGAACCAACGTTATCTTTTTTTTATGACAATGAATTAATTAGTTAATTCTAGATAAACCGTTCTAGAACCCACCTTATCTTTTCTTTTTATGACAATGAATTAATTAGTTAATGCTAGATAAACCGTTCTAGAAGCCACCTTATCTTTTATTTTTATGACAATGAATTAATTAGTTAATGCTAAATAAACCGTTCTAGAACCCACCTTATCTTTATTTATTTATTATGATAATGAATTAATTAGTCAAAGCTAGATAAACTAACTTACAGTGCTCAATTGTAATTAGAATTATCATGGGGAAGGTTGTCAAATTGGTGCATTGAAATATTTAAATAAATTAATGAATTGACCATGCCCTCGTGAAAGACAACAAGGTCAAGAGTGTATTGAGCACGTTAAAAATAAGAGTGTACGACTTAGCATCCTAAAAATAAGACTTAGCATCATAATTATTATTAAGATATTTGTAGAAATATATTAGTTTTAAGATATCTTGTGGAACATATGAAAGATTGTTGACTTTACATAAGCAAGAAATCGTTTAATAATTTGTTAAATTTAATAACATTTTTTTTTACATAAAATATATTTACGTTGTAAGGCGTTTCAATAAGTGGGAGTTGACTTTTTGAATTTAATGTTTTTTATTTAATTTTTTCATTCGTACGATGCTTTCGTCCGACGATTGAGGTAATCTGCTTCGTTGATCTTGATCTTTTATTGTTTATTGACTGTTTGGATTGGACGTAGTCT
>LPNX010939775.1:63355-77601 GCA_001517045.1 Pseudotsuga menziesii
GTAGACGTTAGAATGAAAGCCTAAGACTTCATGAAGCTCATAATTTGATTCACGATGCCTTAGATAGGAGGGCCTGTAGTCATTTTCATGGTTCTTATGAACACAAACATAGGCAAAGAACTCTAAAAATTATGTTCCCAAAATATAATAACCAGACTAGGTTAGAGACCCCTAACTGGGATCCACAACTTTCCTTAGCTTCAAAGAAAGATGGCTCCTTGACTTCTGTCAATCCATGTTTTAGCTTTGGAAGAAATACATCCTCCCGTGATTCACTTGGAATCCATTTCTCAAGTAAATTATTTGAAAGTGGGTTGAAGCCTATATTAATTTCATTTCAAGAGATTCAAAGACACACCCATAGTAGACGTCTGGTAAGACACTTCAGTTCAGAGGGCGATGGATGAAATAGCAACGAGGAGAAACATGTTCCTGCAAACAATAATGACAAAAATGATAAAAATGAGAGAGAGGTTGATGTAGGGTTTTTTCGTAAATTCTGTAAATGACTATTGCAAAATTTCCGGAAAAACCCTACATCAACCTAACTCACCGCAGAAACTTACAAAGAGAGAGAGGTTACTGCTGATTCCGTTGGAAAAACACAAATCAAGAAATAGGAATTGTCTAGTCCTAGATCAAATGATCATGCTCATTTGGGGGAACAAGATCAGCCAGAGTGGCTTCAGAATGAGAGACTCATTCTTCAAACCAAGAAGCGGGAGTCACCCTTTCTATCCAAGAAGTCAAAGTTCAAGAGGGTGCTTTATACTGTTTAAAGAATGATGGAATAGCCTATCCATTAGGAAAATAATAAAGGATAATAAACCCACTGCAAAATCATAAATAACGCCACTAGAAATTCAGAGTGAAATGATGTAGCTACACAAAATTGATGAGAAAACTGCAAATCACCTCAGAGAAAGCCTATTCATGGTGTACGAAGCTTTGAGTGCACAGTTACCCAGGAAAATCTTGTATATTTGTGACTCAAAGATTCTTCTACTCCTTCGCTTAACAGACTTGGATCACACAATGCAGAATGTGCACGCTTCACAGAAACAACTGGAACAACTTCTTTAAGTCCAATTACAGTTAATTATGGAAGAATAAAATTCTCTAAGGCCGATTACTGTTAATTATGGAAGAATAAAATTCTCTATTACAGACTTGGATCACACAATGCAGAACATGCACGCTTCACAAAAACAATTGAAACAACTTCTTTAAGGCCAATTACAGTTAATTATGGAAGAACAAAAATATCTATATAATAGAGAAGTAACACACAAGAAGCTTGTGAAGACTCTTCAGTTTGGTGAGGGAAGTTAAAAAAAAATTACATATCATTAACCGTGTACTTGGACATTGAAATGTGTCCTGCAAACTTGTCAAGCTGCATATACCTCGTGTCCTCTTCTCCGTCTTTATTCGACATCTGCTCGCTCACCCGCTAAATCTAGAGGCCATGGTCCCCACTCCAGAGTTGGAGGAACTAAATTGAGAAAGGAAAGTGGTGTAGTGATAATTCCAAGTATCGATAGTAGTGAATTCCCACAGTGCGATTTGCATGGGTTCATCCTCTTTGGAAGGAAGCGTGCTTATACCACTCATCCAAAAACTTATATAATTAAAGCATGCTTCTACCACTCATCCAAAAACTTATATAATTACTATTTTTAAGTGATAAAGAGATTTATATACCTTTTTACTCTTTCCTCTCCCCCCATAAGCTATTTAGTGAAGCTAAATCAGCTCAACCATCGAAACCTGAAGGGGTTTTTCAGTAAATAATTGAATGAATACAAACGTCAAACCTTAAGGAGGTAGGGAAGGCCCACCATATTTACTCATGGCGTTCATCAACCCTTCCTTTAGCCTCTCCATTTCCTACAAATTTCCCACCAAATCACAAATAGAATGACACCAATATGAACACAAATAGAATGATAATGGCAATCGCTGCAAACATAATGGAGAATTTCTATATTTTTTACTTCATCTTGCAACTTGATGGTTGTAGATATTCGAAATTGCAGGCATGATGGATCACGATCATCATGTTTTGTGTAGGTTTCCATAGAAATAAGAGGGACCCCATTTCTCTTAGACACCTCAGCACTGCAATCATAAAATCAATCATATTAGTTGGCTTGTCAACGACCACTACTATTCCGATCTCATCAGAAGCATTACTACTGCCTCCTATCTTTGATACTTCAACTGTCACCACGTTGTCGCTACCCTCAGTAGTTGTGGAGCCATGTTGTTGCACGACTGAGCTGGTTCCTTCACCCTCCTGAGATTGAGATCCTTGAAAAGATCCCCTGGTTCAAGTGTGCTTTACACTGTTTATAAATACAATATTAGTGGTTTGTTCTTTTGCATGGATCATATTAAAGATACTATAATGGAATGTGCAACAACCCACTTCAAACGTCACAAATTTGCTGCTCATTATGGTTCACGTTTGAGTTCTTCAAGCTGCAGGATCCTATTACAGAGCATACCAGGTCTGTTTCTAGCATTTTCATTATTTTGAATATACTTTTTCCTCCTGTCTAAATGTTGGTCTAAATGTTGGTGTCAAGAAAATGGGAGACAAACAGAAATTGTCTATTATTCCTTGCAGGAACATAGCTATATTGAGAGAGATTAGCGAAGGCCCTTGCACATCATTTACAAGTGCAATTATTAATTCTTGACAATATCATTCTTGCTCCCATGTATGTATCTTGCAGCATATTCATCTTTTGTATGGCACGTTGTTGATCCTCATGTTTTTGTGATAATTGTCATTTGCTATAAATTGCTTTTTTTTTCCTTGTTTACCTCTGGTTAATTTATTTTTTGTCTCATGTGTAATGGGACATTATAGCTTCCCTATACATTGTTACGGAGAGGAATTCCTATGGATTGGGGTACCACAACAGACAGCTTGACTCCAGAAATCAATCTTTCCCAATATACAATAGAAATAAAACATTTAACACTAAAGGATCAGACCTCGTACCTTATTCCGGACGGTTGAAGTAGATCCCCGTTGAGCTTTCCAATCTTCAGCTTGAATTGATAGAATACTTCCTCAACAACAAGTAAACAATACAAGCATACTATATATCATGGTGTTAGATCTATTCTAGCATATATAATCAATAATGTAAAAGCATTTGACATATTCCCATGGATATAATATTCAATCAAATACACATCATTGGACAAGAAAAGATATTTCTATTAATATAAATCAGAGATTACAAGATAGGTACAACCTCTGACGGGATGTCTGTGAACCGGAGAAACTGAATCCCCCACTTGGGCCTCCACCACTTCAATCCTCCATCTCTCGATAGCAAGCTCACAAGCAAAAGGTAAGCTTGGGAAGAACACAAAAGTGCTCCACAGGACAAAGGGATGCAGACTCAAGTATAAGTTCCAACAACAATGGACTATAGTTTCTTTGCTCTCAATTCTATCTGTATGCCTTCAATGTACCAAGGGGTTCCTTATATAGCTTTCAAAGGGATAATGAAGGGTCGAATCTGAGCGATCTCAAGGCATATGGAAGGCCAAGAGTCAAATGAGTCGGATCCATGTCAAGGAAAACTCCAAAGGGATTTGGAATATGCACACATCCCGATGTACGTGGTTATAGGGGTAAAACCCGCGTATGTACGCGGTTATCGGGTTAAAAGCCGCATATATCATTTTTCATATGTTTTTAGGGATGATCAAGGAAACATCAAAGAACAAAGATGGTCCATGGGGTCTAAAGAGTCTGCAGCAGGACATGAGAAGGCCATACAAAGTGTGATTCACCTTGAGTGGTTAAATCCGCTATAATAGATGCCCCATAATGTGTGAGGTCAAAGGGATCATACGATGGCCGAAATACATTATAATTCCATCCCAGAAGTGGAGTGATGAAGGATCCCAAATGGAAGACCAACCACCTAATCAGCATAGTGCAATAATACAACTCTGCATATAACTGCAAATACATATAGCAGTCCCAGATACATAAGAGTACAATGGCCATGAATAGGCATAATACATGATATCACATATGTGGTCATCGCCACTTACAATATACACAAATCAGAATCTCCATGATGAAGATATACAAAAGGACCATGATCTCCAAAATGGCTGAAGATATACAATAGATCAAGATCTCCATAGTGGCTGGAAATGTCTGACATACACTGAAATCAAGTCACGAGAGCTGAAATCTCATGAACACTGGCACGATCAAGGAGGTAGCATATAAGAGATGCCACCAATCTGGAAAGTATTCTACACAAACCGCTACGAGTACATGTCTACTATGTGAATAGAGGTGTCAAGGTCTAACATAGTAGTCCATCGTCTGATTACCGGTCATTAATGTATACCGTTAACAGACGCGAGATCACCCACCAATAATGAAAATGGGAATCAAGGTACTAGAGTGCAAACTAACAAGTGTGAATAAATGTGTTGAGGTAGAACACTTGAGAGGATCCATCGATCAGGGGACATTGATGTATTCCCAAGAAACTGTCGATGGAGAGAGAACCTGCCACTGATGACTACAAGTCTCAAGGCACTAAAAAGGAATTTAGATTCCAATCCCAGAATAAATGATCTGAAGTAGATGGGATGAAATCCGCTGGAAGGAGGGCATTAAGGCATCCCCCATCAACCAACACAAGGTACTCAACAAAGCTGTATAATGTGGAAGGACTCGATCATAAGGTGCACGACCAGTAACTGTACCGGGAATGCAAAGTCAAGATAACTGAGGAATGGCCGACACAGGTTTCAACTTCCTTCGAACAAGAGCATAACGGCGTATGGTGACTAAATGAAGGCAGCATAGACTCGATATACAAACTGGGACATCTCTGTGACACAGGAGGCATCAACAGAGGCTCCATAGGGACTCGAAGCTTAACCAGTCAGTGGAGATAAACTCAGATAAATGAGTACAGCTCCTAAAGTCAAACTATAACCCAACCAATGGATGTGATATACAGTGCTCTGTTCAAAGGCGACACGACTCGACAGCTTCCAAAGATAACATCTTTCCTTGTCCGAATTTTTGGTTTTTTGATTTTTTTTGGACTTTTTCAGTTATTTGAAAAGCTTGAAAAAAGAATAAATTAGCTTTATAGTTACAAACTAGGAGGAGACGAGTGTCATAAGCGCAAACAAACTAGTTCCAAGCAGTGGAACATACCTATGCTCAATGCAAGGATACATGTGTAGGATATCGACACTCGAGGGAAAATCCCCTCCCGGTAAAAAGGGAAATCAAGCTGCGAAGGATATAAAAAATGGCTCTGCATGGCTAGACATGAGACAAGCTCGGGCTGTATGGCTGAAACGCAATGTCAGGGGAGCTGGCATAAAGCTCAATAAGGCAAGCAAAGCTCATGATAATGCATTCACAACTTGATATATAGGGGAGTTCAGATGGAAACAGGCCAGCATAAGATCAAGAGGAGTATGAGGCTCTTGCGAAATGTCATGGAAATACTATACAACGGACTCCTACACCCTAAAGGAGAAAACGTTGGCATGGGCACCAAATGCAAATAAGGCGCTAACTAGGGTATCCATGTAAGGTGAAGCTCTACTACTCACATCATGCCACTTCTAAAGCATCAAGAAGGTTCCGTGACATAATAGAGTGGATTCGTACCTAAGGACATGGTGATATGGTCATAAGGTCATACAGAATGCAAACGGTGGTGAACCTAACCTATATTCCAGTTTAGTCATGATACCTGAGATCAGTACGAACAGGTCAATCCAAAGGCTAAAACGACACTGCAAATGGTCTTCTACATCACAAATTATGTCAGAAACGGTCCAAAATGGTTAGAAACTGTCAAAACTATAGGAAAGGGGGTAAAAATTTTCAAATATTTGAAATTTTTTCTATAAATAGTAAAAAATATAAATCATTTGAAACTTTTACCCATTTGAGCTCTAATTTTCAACTGCAAATTCCAGGAGATCTAGCCAGCGGAATTCACAACTGTTTCTTCCAGGTATTTACTCATGCTCTCCGCTTGCATTTTGATATAATTTTTGTTTATTTTCATGGTCAAATGAAGTTTTAAGGCCATCTCTACATGAGCGCTGCGGCCCATGAGGATATCTAAGCTTTTTCCGCATATAGGGCTGGCTATACATGGAAAAGGGGCTGAAAACCGCGTACATACGCGGCTGTTTGCAAAACAGTCGCGTATGATGCCGCGCAAGTGTTTTTCTAAGAAACTAATGGGAAATTTGGCAATTTCTCTTGCAGGATGGTGCTAGAGTGGAGAGAACGTGAGCATGGTGAGGTAGAGGAAGCAGTAAGGGCCGACATAATGGCTCAACAAGCTCTTTGTGGCTGTGGACTCTACAAGTTTTGGTGTCTTGGTGGCACCTGGAAAGGGTGGCACCTCTTGACCGCATCAACACAATCTTTAAAGATTGACGGCCAGAAATAACCCGCTCTCAAAATATTTTGAGCTATAGAAAGCCCAGATAAATGACCACCACATGCCCCTCTATGGCAATCATTCAGCACAACCTCAGCCTCTTCATGAGTTAAACAACGTCGTAAAATGGAATCTACCCCACAGCGGTACAAAGTATTGTCCGCTATAAGGTAGTTCTTAGAGACATGATGTAATCGTCGTCATTCATCTTGTGAGAGGTGAGTAGGGGTCCTCTGTGTTTGCAGATATACTATGATATCGCCATACCATGGGTCAGACGTTGAGATTAAGAAGACGTGTTCATCAACAAACGTATCTTCACAAACCAACTCCTCAGCCTCGCTCGGAAAATCCGATATAAGCTCTGCAAAAATTAAGGACTTCTTCGACTTTGCCGAAACAAATTCAAGATCGAATTCTTGCAGAATGACAATCCATTTATTATACTTTTCCCCAATCATCCTTCATGTGAGGATGAACTGAAACGGATTGACATGGGCCACAACCAAGGTCTGGCGAAGGATAATATAATGTCTCAAACACTGAACCACATGTACGGTCGCTAAAGCAAGCTTCTCGACATGAGAATAACGAATCTCTGCGTCAATAAGGTTTTGGCTCAAATAATATATGACATGCTCTTGGAGCTCCTCATCCTCTTGAACCAAAACCATACCAATCGTCTCTAAAGACGCGACCACATATAATAGAAAATCACGGCTATAGTCCGGGGGACTAATCACCGGGGCCGATGCTAGGGCTCGCTTAAGTGCATCGAATGACTCCTAGGCTCGCTCATCCCATTCAAAGGGAGTATCCTTCTTCAAGAGACGCATGAAGCCTCTAGTCCAATTGGAAAAGTTGACAACAAATCTTCGTAAGAAGTTTTCCATGCCTTGCAAACACTGAAGATGACGAATGTTCTTCGAGGGAGACAACTGAAGTATTGCCTCAACCTTCAAGGGGTCGACTCTTATACCCTCCTTTGAAACGATGAATCCTAACAAACAACCTGACTTCACACAAAATATGCACTTATGAGGATTCAATCTAACGAATAGTGCTGACATCTTTCGAATACCAATCTCAAGTGATAGGGATGACACATTCTCATACGAGAATGAGCAGCGAGGTCATCCAAAAATACTTCAATAATAGACTTGAGATCGTGGAAGATCAAGGTCATCGCCTGCTGAAATGTAGCTCCGGCATTTTTAAGGCTGAAAGAAATTTTTTGATATGAAAACATTCCCCAAGGACAAATAAATGCAGTCTTGTGTTGGTCCTCAGGTTTAATCTGGATCTGATTATACCCAGAAAAGCCATCCATGAAGGAGAACACCTTGCTACCCACACACTCATCCAAAATTTGATCTATAAATGGTGTGGGGAAGTTATCCTTAGGACAGGCACGATTCAAATTGTGGAAATCAGTACATATTCGGATCGCTCCCTACTTCTTATCCACCGGAATGAGGTTTGAAACCCACTCCGTCAAGGGAATGGGGTAGATGAAACTGGCTTTCAACAACTTCTCTATCTCTACCTTAACGGCGGGTGCTTTCCTAGGATTCACAGCGCGTAAGCATTGTTAAACATGCTTAGTGTTGGGGTAAGTCTTAATCTCATGTTTGACAATCTGAGGGTCAATACCGGGCATCTCGTCATAAGACCAAGCAAAAATATCACGAAATTCCTTGAATAGCTCGGTATATTCAAGAATCTCAGCATGGGAACATTTCGCCCCAATATAGACATTCTCAATGGTGCCAAGATTGTGAGAGATGTTGATAGGAATCGTGGAATATATGTTCGCCATGTTTCCATCAGCCATCGGACCAAGAGAGCTTAATGGAACCACAGGACTACCAACTCTCTGACTAAGAATCTCCCTATAATCCTTATGCTCCAAATGGTCAAGCGGTGGAAGGAAGTATGATCTATGATGAAGCTCCTCCCATGGTGGCTCAACTCATGACATAGCCTCGATAATCACTTCATCTGAAGGGAAAACCGTATCAAGGTAGTCGTGGGAATGAGAAGACTGTACTGCCCATGTCGGCAGCACATAGGGGTCTTCCTCCTCCGTCTGCGAAGAGGAAGAACAAGGCTCTGCAACACTCTTGAGATTATCTTGGTAAGCAATCATGGTTGCAGGAAATGATACGTTGGTCTCGATAGGCTCACTCGAAGCACTCAGTGTAGGAAGAATCCAGGGGTCTTCCATATGAGTCATGTGAAAAGATACCAGGGTCGTAGAAGTCGAAGCCTCATCGGAACAAGATCCTATCATGAGGATAGGTGTAGGACAACTAAAGCTTCCCATAAGGGATGGATACATGCCTACACCCACACTCCAAGTTGTCGGCTGAGAGTGCTCAACGATCGGGATTGAAGGTCTCGAAGATGCGGTAACAGAAGGATTCTTGAATTCCATCTGATCAATCGTTACAATCTTCCTGTTATGTGGAAATCATACAACGTAGAACAAGGAAGAAGCAACGGCTTGCATACTATACATGCAGTTCCTACCCAGCAAGAGATTATAGTCAAGGGGCGCATCAACCACCTCAACCTCTATCGCAACAGTCTTCCCCCCCAAACGGACCTTAAGGGAAGGAAGGATGACGTGCAGCCTAAAATATCTCCCATCAAAAGCAGTTAACATAGTCGCTGACTTCGACAACTCAGGAGAACCGAGACCCTTCCAACAGGACAAATACATCACAGAAGCAGCAACGCCCTCGTCAATCACAGTGCGTTTGACGGTCATACCAAGACATTCTATATGCACCAAAAGGGACACATAGTAGGGAAAGTGAGGCTAATGTCCTGCAGTTTCAAATTTGATCACTGAGGAAGAATCATCACCATTCACACCAAGAGTAGAAAGCAAAGGCTTCCTTTGCGAAGGACAACTCTGAAGCACTTCCAATGCAGACATTGCACAAGGAGTATGGCCCAAATCCTTGACAACTGAATAATTCTGGGTGGCTCGGGCATTTGGATTATGCCCCGAACGCTTAAGGAATCCCTTAGGAATGCGAGGTGCAGTCTCAAGTTTATCCGCAGGTTTCTTAATGCGCAAAGGGGTTCCTGGTGGATCAGGTTCTTTGCCTGGGATGGGTTGTGATGAACTATAATCTTTCGCACGAGTCACAACCTTGGCAGCACGGACCATGTTAATGCACCCATGAGCACTAGTCTCAGGTGGATCATCATCACTAGACTGGTCATGGGACTTTGAGTTCATATTCTGGTTATGCATTAAAGGGTTCGTTAGCACAGCTGGGCGTTGTGCTAAGAATCTCGAAGCTTCTTCAATCCAAGGGCACAAGTAAGTGAGGTGATCATCCTTACATAGCTTGCAAGGGAATTTAACCTTACGTTTTGATTGCTTGTCCCCCCCAGCATTCTTACCGTTCTTATCATTATTGGTAGCATTCTCATTCTTATTCCCACCCTTTTGATTAGTATTCTTACCCTTTCTTCTATTTCATCCAAGCTGCTGGTTACCCTTCTGGTTCGACGATTGCATAGGAAGTACATTCGTCGTTTGGGCGAGTTGAGACAAAGCCGTAGCTTGTCCCGAAGCAGATTGGTTGAGTGACAAATGACTAACTTTATTTGCAACCGAATCCATAGGTCTCGCACTTGCACAACCCACAATGCCATCGGCATGTGGTCCAAGTTTGACCTTGGGATCAAAACTGGAACGAGGAGCGTTGGGAATAATCTCATACAACAAACTGGACTGAGCATAGATCAAGTCCAGTTCCCACGCCCTAAAGATCTCTTGTTCCTCATTCTGCACTCCAGATGTGGAAACATCCTTCGCTATGTATGGCAATAATGACTTGAGGAACCACTCGAGAAGGAACTCTAGCGGTATAAAAGCTTTAATTAATATCTTCCGTCTACGCCACTCCTGAATATGATCAGAACTATGGGTGGCTTTATCTTGCCAAAATGTCAACAAGAGTTCAGTACCAACATCATAGTGCACTGGTAGCTGGAAGTGATTAAGAAAAGTCATCGCAAGGTCGTCGAACAAGGTAAAAGCTCCCTTTGGTAACTCTATATACCATTTCGCAGCAGTCCCTGTGAGGGTGCGTTGAAATAGTCTCAAACAGACTGAATCCTGATGTAACGAATTCAAAGAGCACCAAAGGTGAAACATAGTAACGTGTTCACTCGGATCCTCTCCCGGTTTGCCTTCGAACTTAGGTATGTCCGAAGGAATCTTGGTAGGGACAGCCGGCCAAGTCGAGTCATGAGCCACATGATCGTTCATAAGTCTCAGTAAGTCAGGAAGGTTAAGCGTCGTGAGAAAAGGGAGCCTAGGATGATGAGGTCTATGGACCACTCCTTGGTTCATATAGGATTGATTACCACCATGGCCTTGGCCATAGTGACCTCCTCCCGACTTGAACCATATAGGGTGGCATGGAAGCACCATAATGAGGTGGACCTTGACTAGTAGGGGCTACAAAGCCATAATTAGGAGAGTAAGCAGGTTGTGAATACCCGCATCCATAAGGTGAAGAAACCTATCCATACTGCGTCCCGTAATAGGGTCCATAGTTCATTGCATGAGATGCCCCATGGGACACTCCGTAGGTAGGAAGATAGGTTCCAGAAGTAGGAATATACATACCAGAAGTAGGGATCTATACCACGGAAGTAGTAATCTAACCTCTAGAATCATGAACATAGCCTCTCGAAACACCGAGCGATATGTAAACTTGAGACACAATCGGTCTAGTAACTGCAATATGGACCTGACTTGTAGCCATGTGCCAACTCGAAGGACCACATGAATAAGGTGGAGGATGTACATTTGAAGAACTAGGGGTTGAGGACGAAGGAACCTGAGTAATAATATAAGTATTACCGCCTATCGTCACTCGTCTCCGATCGGGTATCCTAATGGGATCGCTAACTCTAAACATAGGAGGGATATAAGATGTAGCTTCCACCACTGGGATGGAAGGTGCAATGTGACCTAGTACTCCCAAACCTCTCCACAAGGTAAGGAATGGGATTTCCCCCAGGCATAGTGTTAGGCTCAAATTCGGATTCGACATGAAATGTCAAATCGTGCATAGGAAAACCATCCATACCATAGCTAGTAGTGGCGGGTTCAAAATGAGTCTCGGCGTCTTCCGGCATGCCATACTGGTAACGTGTCAAAGGGGAATCAGCCCTAGAGTGAGTAGGTCTATCGTCCATGGATCCTATCTCAGAAATCATAGGACCTAACTCAGCTAAGTCGGGTGAAGGATCGTAAGTAGGCATAAATTCCCCATCGTCAACACGAATCGGAGGAGGTGGCTCAGAAATATCCTCTGAATGATCTCCCATGGTGTGTGAATCAATGTGTGACATAGTCCACCTGGACTGTCTAGGTCTCTCTCCCAAAGGAGGAGGAGAAGTAGAAGGTGGAATTCCTACTAAATGACGAGAGCGGCGTGGAACCGTACCCGAATCCACAATGACTCAAAAAATAGCAAATAATCTCTATTTACGTCAACCCTAGGCCAATCTAGCGTGCACAGAGCAATCACTAATAAAATCTAAATCCAAATGCAAGCAAACAAGGGCTGGATAAGTGAGCTCCTAAATGAAGTAGTTATGTCTCTCCTAGGAGAGGCTTGAGACTCCCATACACAACAAGCGGAGGTATGTAACCAATTATTGTGGCCCTAAGCTTCAATGCATAAAGCGACTGTGTTGTCTGACTTCAACCTGGCCGGGACACCCACAGAATAAACTCTACAAGTACCCCCTCGATATCCTAGGTAAGGCCACTAAGGTCACCTCAATATAATCAATGCTCAGGCGGACAGTCGCAGGTGGGATTGACCGTATGGGCAGGATAGCAAAGCCCAAAACTCTCGAAAGAGCCCCCAGATTCGAATACAATCCTGGAAATATCTCCGGTGCTACTCAGTTATAACTAGGGGTCATCCCAATCAATAACCGCTCACACTGCCTCGTGCTTAACTCCCGTTTGAGAGGAGGATCCTGAGAACAATGGTTATACCAAGGATTTCACACACTCACCTGGACAGACACCTAGATGTTGTTGTTTAGTGATCTTGGAGAATTGACTTACAATGAACTATTCCAAGATCCTAAAACCTAAGCTTTTTGGTGCACCCTAGAAAAGAAAAGAGTGTAATTCATTTTATTTTAGTGTTGATTTTAGTTGGCTTTATTACTCAAAAATAGGATATGGTCGTGCAACTAGTGGTGTTATGATGCAACAAGAAGTAAAATGCACACCTTAACAATCAATGCAAATGCATTGTGTCCATGAAAACAGGGTATGCTACTACGTGAGATGCACAATTATTCTTCAAATGAATGCAAATATTTCCTATATGAAGTTCTAACTAGTACTCCAAAGCAAATCTAGATCTAGTGCAAGTACAATGCAAAGTGCAAAATGCAATGCATAATGATAAGCAAATGTTTTTAAATTTTTTGAAAATAAAAGAGATGCAAAAAACAAAAGAATGATTCTACCACCCTCAGACTCTGCAAGCACACATAAACAGCACTCAAGAAAAGCACTAAGGTAAAAGAACTCTAATGCACTAATCTCAAACAAAGAATCAAAAATTCCATGACAAGAACTTTCCTAAAAAAAAAAAATTAGGCTAAAAAAAAATGTTTCTGGTCAGAAACAGAGGTCTAAACAGACTCAGGCAGTGCCAAAGGAGACTCAGCAACTAATAGCATTCACCCAGCAACCAATTATCTTCCACAAAAAGTAAAAACCAAGGGTATATGCGACTGTTCACAGTAAACCCGTGTGTATACATGGAAATCACAGAGGAAACCACGTGTATACACGACTGTAAATCAAAAACCTGCATACAGGAAGAAAAAGTGCATCAAATCAAGGAAAACAGGCAGGCTTAGACAAACTTCACTCCAATCAGACTCTACCTAGCATACATGCCCCCAGACCCGGCACAGAAACAAGAGAGAATGAGCAATCCAAATACATTGAATGCCGAGAAAATCACCCCCAAAGGACAACTACTAGGAACTCCCCAGCATGGTCGCCAATTTTGTTACGGAGAGAAATTCCTATGGCTTGGGGTACCACAATAGACAGCTTGACTCCAGAAATCAATCTTTCCCAATATGCAATAGAAATAAAACATCTAACACTAAAGGATCAGACCTTGTACCTTATTCCGGACGGTTGAAGTAGATCCCTGTTGAGCTTTCCAATCTTCATCTTGAATTGATAGAATACTTCCTCAACAACAAGTAAACAATACAAGCATACTATATATCATGGTGTTAGATCTATTCTAGCATATATAATCAATAATGTAAAATCATTTGACATATTCCCATGGATAAAATATTCAATCAAATACACATCATTGGATAGGAAAAGATATTTCTATTAATATAAATCAGAGATTACAAGATAGGTACAACCTCTGACGGCACGTCTACAAACCGGAGAAACTGAATCCCCCACTTGGGCCTCCACCACTTCAATCCTCCATCTCTCGATAGCAAGCTCACAAGCAAAAGGTAAGCTTGGGAAGAACACAAAAGTGCTCCACGGGACAAAGGGATGCAGACTCAAGTATAAGTTCCGGCAACAATGGACTATAGTTTCTTTGCTCTCAATTCTCTCTGTATGCCTTCAATGTACCAAGGGGTTCCTTATATAGCTTTCAAAGGGATAATGAAAGGTCGAATCCAAGCGATCTCAAGGCATATGGAAGGCCAGGAGTC
>LPNX010939775.1:77663-119065 GCA_001517045.1 Pseudotsuga menziesii
GTATTTGGACTATGCACACATCCCTATGTACGCGGTTATAGGGTTAAAACCCGCGTATGTACGTGGTTATCGGGTTAAAATCCGTGTATATCATTTTTCATATGTTTTTAGGGATGATCAAGGAAACATCAAAGGACAAAATATGGTCCATGGGGTCTAAAGAGTCTGCAGCGGGACAAGGGAATGCCATACAAAGTGTGATTCACCTAGAGTGGTGAAATCCGCTATAACATACATAGCTTTTTCATAGTATTTCTTTTACAGTCTTGTGTTCATTATTTTGTTTTGCAGTTTGGAATATATGGCAATAAGTCTTCATTCTCTCCTTGGTTACAATCATGTAGCCTATGCATCTTAAAAATACTTTCTGGATTTTACTATTGTTTTGTGTTATGAGATTCGGGATTTTGGTGAAGAAGGTGTATCAAAAGCCGAGGACTAAGACTAATGATGAAAATGAAACTGGGGAAGAATTTTCATCAGAGTCAGAGGTAGATGATGAGAATGATGTAAGCAATGAAGAAGACTGGGCAAGCAGTGAAGCAAAAGAAGATGCCAGTGATGAAGACGACAACGATCCAAAATCTGTTGCTACAGCTCTGAGGAATCTTGTTCCTTATGGATTGGAAGATTTTGAAAAGGTGATGCAAATGCAATCCCTGTTTCATGATTCATGCTTTATTTTCCCACCATTGAATTAATGACGAAATCACATTACCGTGAGATTCATGCCATAATTATAGTTGTAAGATACAAACACACAAAGGTGATTACTGGTGTCATTTATGTTGTAGTTGGTAGATTTCTTTGGAAATTCAACTTTATATTCTCTTCAAGATGGAACATGTGACTATTTTTTCTATCTAAAACAAGAGTATTACCATAACTAAATCTATGCTCAAGTATTTTTCTCATTGATTTGCAATTGCCATTTTGTGTTGCTTAAGAAGTTGGTTATTTATGATATTACAGATCAGCAAGATCTATAGTACAAGGTACAAAATTATATATCCCTATGAAGGACACACTGCAGACACTGCCATTCCTAAGGACAAACTGTAGGCACTTCCATGCCTATTATAACTGGTAACTCTCCCACTGTACTGAATACCAAATTTTGCAACCCACCTAGAACATGATTATGTGAAGAATATAATGTCTTTAAAATATTGTATCAACACTTCAAATTGTCTTTCTTGTTGCATTTGTCCACATCTTCTTGCTTAACTTGCAACACTGCGTTCTTTTATTGCACCCCTAGGTACAATTGCTAGTTTATTTTTTGCAAAGGAAGTAATCGATTTTTATAAATAACGAAAGGCGTAGAGAATACGGGCATACGAAAATCTGTGCCTCCGCTCTTTAACGGGTGACCTACAAATTGAAGTCGAAGAATTTCGTCTTCATCATGCAATCACCTCAACCTCCACTGCTGCGTCGCCTGATCATCGGGATCACTCCTCATCATCCAACTACGATATTTTCTTGAACCACCACGGTCCCAATGTAAAAAATACCTTTGCTAGCCATCTTTACAGACGCCTCATTCAAAGGGGACTTCGAGTGTTTCTAGACAGATCATAATTACAAGAAGGAATTAATTTTAATTTGCAAAAACAAGATACTATTCAAACAGCCTCGGTCCATGTGGCCACATTTTCTCCCAGATATGTAGAGTCAAAATGGTGTTTGGACAATCTTCTCCAAATGTTCGAGTTAGGGGCACCGATAATTCCATTGTTCTACCATGTAAACCCTGCTGAGCTTCGGTGGACCCAGGGCCAAGGTGTAGTTTACTCTCGTGACCTGTGAAAACTGGAAAAAAAGAAAACGTATGACACTCAAGCTCGTGAAGAGAAGCCGTGACATGACTCGACAACTATTACAAAATGGAGAGAGGCTCTTTCTCGTGTTGCTAAAATAAGCGGTTTCGAGCTGGATGCAAACTATACGTGAGAACACATTGCATATATATTTTAATGTTGGAACTTGGATATATATATATATATATATATATATATATATATAGAGAGAGAGAGAGAGAGAGAGAGAGACTTAAATCTCACTTTGTATTTATTTTGTCAGTGACGAAGGGGAGTTGCTCGAGAGTTCTGTTGCCCCATTGTAGCAACAATTTGCTAAACTTCCGGCCCAATTGCAGGAAAGTCCCAGGTAACAACAGTACGAATTATCCCTAATAAGGGTTTCTAATTAGCTCGTTATTGTTTGGTATGGGGAATCCGTCTAGTTTACGGTCCGACTATCGCAGGTTAAGTAACAGTTAAAGCTTGTTTTACTGGTTGCGGTCCGGTCCACTGTTTAAGTTTATTTTTTGTTTTATTTTATATATGATATGCAAGTGCCTAATTAAGTGCAATCCATAGAAATAACAAAGAGTTCACAATGTGATGCACAGGTTCTTACCTCTCGTCTTACCTCTTTCGCTTCTAAATCATAAACAAAGAAAAACTATGCTACTGCTAACTAATTCTATCTAACCTATTCATAGGGAGCAAGATTATAGTTAATGATGAGTAATGTACTGTAAAACATGCATAAAGAATATTACAGATAGTTGTTCATAATTTAGAATACATGAATGTAAGTAGAAAGATAAACAAAAATATGACTTCTTTATTATAAAAGGAAGTAGTTCTTCTTAACTTTACAAAAAGATAGCATGAAAAAGGTCCTTCTAACCTCTATTTCACCTCTACTTATACAAAACAAGAAGACTCCTGAGTTTCCCTTGAGCCTTTTGGGCTCCCTCCAGTCTTCCTTTACAAATATTTGTCTTCTAGTGCATGCACTTATAAAAAGGATAAATACAAAATATTACATAATTTTTAATTTGTGAATAAGCCAAAACCAAGCGGGCCCAGTTTGTGTTTTGATAAAAAAACCCCAATCTTGTTCTTGTTCACTGATGAACTTGTACTCAACTGGTTCCAATACACGAATTGCCACCTCATGCTTGGACAACTTGGATTCAATTTCCTTCATCTTAGGAGTACTCTGACCCAAAGCTTCTTCTAACTTGAGTTGGTGACCGGATGCTTGTATAATTCAAGTCTTGATGTCTTTTTCACTAACAACTTTGTGTCTTGATAGGCTCTCCTCTCCTTTTTGCAACCTCTCTTGCAACTTCTGCAGATGTTCTCCCTTGACCGAGAAAACTTGATCATGAGTGTCTATTAGAATCATGCAATGATTGTGAACTAGATGTATGCCTTTGTAAAACTCATCACACTTTTCAATAGTTTTTTCAATAGTGGTGTTTAACCTAACCGTTGTTCTACAACCAAAATTTAGTATGGCTATCTCCATCTTAAGACCTCTTACTAATTTCTGAGGCATGTCAGCTGGAAAGTTTGAATGGGTTTCTATCCATGCTAACTGATTTTTTACCAGCTCTACCACATCTGATAATCTTCTTTGGAATTGTGTTGAGCCGAGCTTTATCTCATTCAATATGTCCTCCATTTTTTTCACCTTATATATTTCTCTGCAAGATTCAACAGAACTTGATTTATCTCCTTTTGTAACATGGAGGATAAATTTCTAAATGTAGTGATGTCCATCTATTTCTCCTCCACCACTTGCAATTGTTCTTTAAGTAAAAGGTTCTGGGCTTGCAGCTCCTTTACTCTTTTGTTTGTCGTATCTCCTTTCTGCACTGCTTCCATGACTTGCTTCTCTAGGTCTTTCTTCTCTCCTTCAATGATGTTCACTGATAATACTAAAGCATCCTTGTCGGACTGTAAAATTTGGCATTCTGCCTTGGACTCCTCAATTGTACTAAGCATGTCTTCTTATTTTCTCTTCAGACTTTGGCCTTCATCTCTTTCCCTTTTTAGATTTTCTTTCATTTGAGCAATCTTCTTCTGAGATTGTTCCAAATCCGTCATTATTTTATCAACATTGTCTTCATTAGCTAGGGCTGAGGCTATGCCCACTCTTTCCATAAGTCTCATATCTTTGTAAGTACGATGAACAATTGTCTTCTCAGTCACCATAACTCCCTTATTTTCTCTAGTGTCCACTTTCTTCTCCGTTCTTCTAACAATTCTCTTTTTAGCTTTGTTGTAAAAGATGGTATTCAGATCGGCCACCTCTTCTTCTTGGGATGGAATAAAAGGGATTAACTCAATCCTTAATGTTGGAACTAGATTTCCTTCTGTTGTGCTATTTGATGGGACATAGGATTCTACCTGTAGCGTCCCCAACCCTCCGATCGGTGAAGAGGATGCTACCATGGCATTAACCATGCGGGAAACCGCCCCATGAACATGTATGTACATAAAATGATGAAACAAAATGCTTTGAACTAGAACATTCCTACATGATTATTTATCATACAGTTGAAGCAAACATGCATTCATACAAGCATTCAACATGTTCATCATATTCATTAAACAATAAATATAAATATAGAGATGAAATGGTCAAGATTACTTATCTCATAAAGAACTCATCCCGCAACCAGCTACGTCGTTGCAATGTTCCACCCAACCATAGGCTAGCATGCTCCTAAATCTCTCAGCAATGCTGCCACCCCTAAGCTGGGAATGATTCCCCAAGGAATAAGGAACAAATAGGCTTACACATAGCCAATGATACACAAAACATAGCCAAGCCAACGCAGTTGGGTTTATCAGGCCATCAACAAGACAACCAAGCCAACATGGTCAGGTTTATCAGGCCATCAAGGAGCTGGGAAATGCTAAATGCTAAGCTGGTGAGCCCATTACAGAGCTAGGAACACCTACACCAGAACTAGCCTGACTTCTAAGACACCCACACACACCCAACACAAGGAATCAGTCCCTTCTCTGCTACACAGTCCCTTAGGCCTTGACTTCCCTTCCGGTGCTATTTAGGGGTTGTGGAAAAGAAATCCAGCCCTCTAGCTCTGTCTGTGTGGTTTCCAAACACACTAGGTTTATCAAGAAAACCAAGCCCCCATCCCTACTCCCAACACAATTAGAATACCAACCATTGCATACATGCAGTCACACAAGCGATTCATAGCTTAGGCAAGGAAAACAACTTCTGAGTCGTTCTTGGCCCTATCGTGGCCAAAACGGCTCCAAAACAACCTACAACAGTCCCAAAATGTAAAACAGACACAACCAGCAACATGGGGAAACGAACTTCATTCTCAACAATGAAGCCACTGGGAAGACTTACACAGATCGCAATAGGGAAGGAAAATCAGCCTCCCAACTTGAGTGTGGGAGAAATTTACACCAGATCCCAATATACGGATGGAAACACACCAGATACCTCTCTGTGGAAAATGTGAATGACAGTCGAAATGACTCCCTCTCCTGGCTGCGTGAGACCAAACAGAAAAAATAATCCTCTACGTGAGACACATGACATTTTTCCCTGCGTGAGAATGAGCAACAATGGAGAATGGCGAGTGGGAAGTGCGGGAGTGTTCACAGTACCATCATGGAGAGAGTGGAATGATGGACGTAGTCGTTTCTTTTTCCCAACGTGAGGTTCGATTCGTTGGTGGAGTGTGTGTGTGGGCAAGGACTGACAGTCCTGCCACACTCCACTCCCAAACAAAATAACTGCCTCAACTACTCTGCAAAGCATTAAAATGGTAGTTGGATAAGACAGGGAAAGATGGGCAAATCAAACAGGGTGGTGACACATGGATTTCCCTCATGGTTCAAGGTTTCACATCCCCCCCTCCTTATCCTTATGAGAATCATGACCCTTCTCAATTTAGTTTTCGCGAACATAGTTGGTTGGGTTTTTTAATTAAAGATGCATATTTACATGATGACAAAACTTAATATATGCCGTATACCACGATAGACGATCGACAACGATTTCATTTGCCGAAACATAACACAACTAAATCGATGATGGGGCTTTTTCCTTTAGCTCCACACCACGATTCATTACAATATATACATCATGTACATTTAATGCAACGGGGTCAAAACTGGGGTGTTACATTCCCCTCCCCCTTCAATAGCACTATCCTCAGTGCTTTACAAAATTTGAACAAAATGCTACACTAGTATTGCCTTAGTGTTCCATAGAATTGAACAAAAATGGATGTGCCAATCGCATGGCATCCTCCAGTTCCCATGTAGCCTCTTCAGGTCCGTAGTGCTCCCATTGCACCTTTACCTGACCTATGGTCCATCTCCAGAGCATTGTGACCTTCCTGTCAAGGATGCGCATTGGATCGGTTCGGAACTCTCCCTCGAGTTCCACCTGAATCACATCCCAATTTATCACATGGTTAGGATCATGTACATATCTCTTAAGCAAAGAAACATGAAAAACATTATGAGCTCTAGTGCTAGCAGGAAATGCAAGTCTATATGCAACTAGCCCTATTCTCTCAAGCACTTCAAATGGCCCACAATATCTTGGTGACAGCTTGGCACAACTTCCAAGATTCAAGGAACTCTTATTTTCTCTCACTCTGAGGTAAACATGATCCCCAACACTGAACTCCCTATTCACCCTATGCTTATCTGCATAGCTTTTCTGTCTGTCATGTGATGCTTTTAGATTCTGCCTAATCTTTACAACCTCTTGCTCCATTTCCTTAAGCAATTCTGGCCCAAGCACAACCCTGTTCACTGGGTTATCCCAAGTCACTGGTTTCGTACACCTTCTTCCATACAAAGCTTCATACGGACTCATCCCCAAGGATGCCTGGTGTCCATTGTTATAAGAAAACTCTACCAAGTGCAAGTAATCTTCCCACTTGGTTGGTTTTCCCATCACATACATGCGAAGCATGTCCTCGAGCACCTGATTAACTCTCTCTATCTGCCCATCTGTTTGAGGATGGTATGCAGTGCTGAAGTTTAGCTTTGTACCCAAATCTGCAAACAACCCCTTCCAAAATTTGGAAGTGAACTTGACATCTTTGTTAGAGACTATTGCCTTCGACAATCCATGCAATTTGAAAATCTCCTTCATGAAGATCTTTGCAATGTCATCAGTCTTATGCGTAGACTTAACCGGTATAAAATTTGCTTCCTTTGTCAAATTGTCCACCATAACCATGATGGAATCATGTTGTCTCCAAGTCATCGGCAATCCTGTAATAAAATCCATGGAAATAATTTCCCATTTCCATTCTGGAACTAGGAAAGGTTGCAACAAACCTGTAGGGTGTTGATGCTCAACCTTTATCTATTGACATTTCATACACCTCGAAATGTACTCAGCCATATCCCTTTTCATTCTTGGCCAAAAGTACTACCTTCTATCTGTAGCAATTGTTTTCTGATATCCTGGGTGACCAGAATACGAAGCTTGATGGATTTCATCCATGACAACTCTCCTCAAATCTGCTACATCTGGAATATAAATTATACCTTTATAATTGAGAAGTCCATCTTATTCCAATTTATATCCCTCATACATCTTCTCAAGACTTTGTTGTTCAATTTGTCTTTCACCCGCTCATACAATTCATCTCTAGCAGTATGATTAACAATCTGCTACCTCAAATCTAATTGGCAAATACTAAGAGATGCCACATGCATTTCTTGCACCTTCCTGCTGAGTGCACTAGTACCTTATGCTCTTTCCCTTTTATGTGCTTGATTTCAAAATAAAATTCACATAAAAATTCCAGCCATCTTGCTTGCCTAGCATTCAGAGTAGGCTGATTAAGTAGATACTTCAGACCACGATGGTCTGTTCTGAGCTCAAAAATCCTGCTCATCAAGTAATGTCTCCACATCTTGAGAGCATGTACTATGGCTGCAAGCTGTAGATCATGAGTGGCATAGTTCTTCTCATGTTCCTTCATATTTCTCGACTCATAACATATCACATGGTTTTCTTGCATAAGGACTCCTCCAAGCCCTTGTCTGCATGCATCGGTACACACCACAAAATATTTCTCTGGATCTGCAACTTTCAATATGGGTGCACTGGTGAGAAGATTCTTCAACTGCTAGAAACTTTCTTCACACCTTGATGTCCATTCAAACTTCATCCCCTTCTTTTGCAAAGAAGTGATGGCATGTGCAACTTTGGAGAATCCCTCAATGAACCTCCAGTAGTATCCTGCAAGTCCCATAAAAGATCTTACATCTGTCACATTTCTTGGAGTAGGCCAATTCATAATGGCTTCAATTTTTTCAGGGTCCATAGATATACCCTCCTCTAAGATAATGTGACCCAAGTATTGAATTCTATCTCTATAGAAGTCACACTTGCTCAGTTTTGCATATAGCTGATGCTCCCTAAGCAATTTCAATGTCAATCTCAAATGCTCTTCATGTTCTTTCTCATTCTTAGAATAAACAAGAATGTCATAAAAAAAACAAGAACAAACTTGTCCAAATACTTGCTGAAGACACTATTCATAAGGCACATAAATGTAGCTGGTGCATTTGTGAGACCAAATGGTACCACTACAAACTCATAATGCCCATACCTTGTCCTGAAGGTTGTCTTATGAATGTCTTCATCCTTGATTCTCACCTGATGGTAACCAGAACTCAAGTCAATTTTGGAAAATACCTTTTCTCCTCTCATTTGATCAAAGAGGTCATCAATCCTAGGAAAAGGATATTTATTCTTCACAGTAGCCTTGTTCAATTGTCTGTAATCAATACACAACCTGAGTGTACCATCTTTCTTCTTTACAAACAGAACTGGTGCTCCCCAAGGAGACACACTCGGTCGGATATACTTCTTTTCCAACAACTCTTGCAGTTGCATTTTCAGCTCTAGCATCTTTGGTGTACTCATCCTGTAGGGTGCCTTGTACACTGGTGCTACTCCTAGCACAAGTTTAATAGTGAAATCAATGTCCCCCTTTGGAGGAAGCCCTGGAATCTCATCAGGAAACACGTCCCTAAATTCCTGTAACACCTGATAGTCCTCCAACCTCAGAGTTTTATCGTCTGTTGCCTCCAAAATCTGACCTGCATACAACTGACAACCTTTCCTACAGAACTTCTTTAACTGCATTGCTAAAACTTATTGTACTGAAATCACCTTTGGAATACCTTTCACAACTACTAGGTTCCCTTCTTTATTCATGCATTCAAAAGTCTTATTGTAACAGTCAAGCTTCACCCTGTGAGATTCTAATCAATCCATTCCAATGAGAACATCATAGGAACCAAGCGGTAGAACATTCAGATATACACAAGTGACCAATCCATCCATGACCAATGGACATTTCTCTACCACTTCACTAACTTTTCTCTTAGTTCTAATGGCTAGCTAAACTAACCAAGACTTCCTATGCTGTACTTTCTTAAAAGCACAAATCTCCACTACTCTAGGATTAATGTAACTGTGAGTAGAACCAGGGTCAATTAAAATAGAATAGATTTCTCAACAATCTTACCTGCTACCTCAACCATAGTTGATTGGTGATCTGCCTGGTGGTCCTCTAGTGCTGGATAAATCCTAGGGACTGCCCTTGCTACTTGACCCATTGTTTCTGCTTCTTGAATGTTATAAGCTGGTCTTGCACTCTCATTCTCGAGTGGACAAGTTATGTGCATGTGGGGTCCTACACATTTCCAACATTGAAGTGGTCCTCTATTCTGTTGTGGATCCTTAGGCTTTTCTCCTGTCACTCCAACTAGTTTACTCGCAGCTTGGGATTGCTGTTTCTACTGATTCCTGAAGTTAGAAGGTTTGAAACCTCTCTTTCTTTGGTCAAACTTCTCATTCTTCTTGTCCTTCCATGCCTTATGGTAATCCGGTTTACCTTTGCTTTTCTCATAGAAATACTTAGCCTTCCTTATTGCTTCTTCAAGAGTTCTAGGTTCATAAAACTCAATTCTATCTTTGTAAGACTAAGGTAATCCACTCAGAAAATGCTGGACCTTCACTTTTTCATCTCTGATGTACCAGACATACCTCAACAACTCCAAAAAATTATTTGCATACTCTTCCATGGTTTGCTGTCCCAATCTCAGCTCATGGAAATCCTTAATCTTGTCATCATAATACCTTCCAGAGAGGTATTTCTGCTTGAAATACTTCTTGAACTATTTCCACTTAAGTCTCTTTTCACTGATTCTCTTTACTTGCTCGAAGTGTTCCCACCAGATGGATTACCTTCCATTCAGATTGAATATGGAAACTCTTGCCTTCATGTTTCCTGAATAATCATGCACTTGAAAGTACTTCTTTATCCCAAGAAGCCAAGCTTCAGCCTCTTATCCAGTCTTTACCTCACCATCAAATGTAGGAGGTTTAGCTTTCTTAAATTCATCCTGAGAGTGATCCCTATGGTGTCTCTTTCTTTTTATTTTATGAGAAGAAGAACTTGAATCCCCGCTGGATTCTTTGGAGTCAGATGATCCACTAGAATTCCTTCTCCTTCTCCTAGTACTGCTCTTACTACCTTCTGGTCTTGTTGTACCTCGCCCAGAGTCTATCTTTCTTTGCAAGTATGTCAAACTCTGCAACATAGCAGCATTCAACTGATGCTGCTCTTCTTGGGCTTTGATCAAGCTTCTCATGGTGGCTACAACATCTGACGGTGTCTCTTGGAATCTCCTTCCATTAGACTCTATGTCATAATTTCCATTACGGACATTTTCTCCCATGGCATCTCGCGCATGCTCATAGGAATCCCGAGCATCATATCCATCATGGGTTCTCATAACTGAACTGCAACTTACTTACCAAACTGCACTACCTGGTAACACAACTGGGTCCATCATGGGTTGATTATGATTATGATTATGATTATGATCATGGGTCCATCATGGGTTGATTATGATTATGATCATGGGTCCATCATGGGTTGATTATGATTCTGCAAACATGTTAGTAACACAACTGTTAGATGCATAACATTGATATAAATTAGAATTACTTACCTTCTCCTGGAATAATCATAAAATAACAAATTTTCCCAAACACAATATTTTCTTCATCAAATAACGTCTGTTTGAGGGGGACGACGGGATTTTCTTCATCAAAGAACATCAATCTGGTGCATAAGATCACTGCCACTTTCTCCTTTTCAACCCTAAAAATCCACTAAAAAATAGCTGAAAATCCCGCTGAAAAACAACCGAAATTTGCTAAGAAATCCCATTGAAAAACTCAAAATTTCCTTGTACAGGATCGGGTCTCATCCCAACTAACATTCCGATGTTTCAACGGTCAGCACAACTAACTTCCTCCGTTGTTCATCGGCGATCTATTCACCTACTTTTCTCCGGTGTGTTGGACCTGTAGTCATCTAGGCTTCCAAACTTTATCGGCAATGCCAGGATATCAGTGATCGGATCCACTAAGCACTATCGCGTCGGCAATCGGATCCTCTACTCATCAGGTGGCTAGTTCCATGGGCAGCTGTAACGGCGGGCGCGTGAACTCTCTATGTTTTCTATGAACGTAACCCTATCGGTGGATCGAAGCAATTGATCACTATATTTCGGCGACTCAAAACTGAACAGGTCCACCGTGTCAGCAAATTCAACAACTAAGGTTTTCCAATGGTGGCATATCGGAAATTGGAAGCACTTATTATTATAGCATCAATGGTCGGATGTGTTTTCCATCGGATGGATAGTCTCTTAGGCGGCCACAATGGTAGGCACACGAACAACTAACTTCCACCAATCCAAACAGCTAACCGTCATCGATCACCGATGGCCTTTTTCGGACTGTCTTTCAACTAAAACGGGTCGACGTTTCGGCGGTCTTCGACTGCTCTCCGTCGAAACTGTGGCTCCAGCTTCCACTAACTTTCGTCGATGGCCGATGATCACTTAGAGAAAATTCACAAGTTCTTCCTCCTTTGGGTGATCTTCCTCCTAGCTCTCTGCTACATTGGAGGAGCTTCCCACTTAATCTCCCGATGGGTCGACGGTTCAGGCACTTCGACAAAATTTTCAACAAATTTTCTATCATCAATTTTTGATCTCTGCTAGGCAGAAGGCAATCCTGCCTTTGTCACTACATCCTCGCGGTCCATTTAGCTGTAACATGAGCTCTGATACCACAATGTAGCATCCCTGACCCTTCGACCGGCGAAGAGGATTCTACCATGGCATTAACCATCCGGGCAACCGCCCCATGAACATGTATGTACATAAAATGCTGAAACAAAATGCTTTGAACTAGAACATGCATACATGATTATTTATCATACAGCGGAAGCAAACATGTGTTCATACAAGCATTCAGCATGTTCATCATATTCATTAAACAATAAATATAAATACAGAGATGAAATGGTTAAGATTACTTATCTCATAAATAAATCGTCCCGCAACCAGCTATGTCGCTACAACATTCCACCCAACCATAGGCTAGCATGCTCCTAAATCTCTCAGCAATGCTGCCACCCCCAAGATGGGCATGATTCCCCAAGGAATAAGGAACAAGCAGGCTTACTCATAGCTAAGGATACACAAAACACAGCCAAGCCAATGCAGTTGGGTTTATCAGGCCATCAACAAGACAACCAAGCCAACATCGTTAGGTTTATCAGGCCATCAAGGAGCTGGGAAAGGCTAAATGCAGTATATATAGGAGACTTGGCCTTATCCCATTGGCACTTCATAAGATGGGAATGGCTGAGTGCACAAAATACAATTGATCACAACTTAGCTCATATAGAACTCCAATTTCTTTTGCGAGACTCATCCCAATGCTACACTTATGTAGGTAGACAAACTGTTAGACACTATATTTTCCCAGTTGAAGATGGTGCCTTGAGTGTCCATAAAGAATATTACTAGTACCCAACCCAGTTTGAAGTTATTTCCATTTTCTCTTCCAAAATATCATGTTCAACATCAACACTATCAATTTGTATGGAGTACAAAGTCTCGCAGTTTCATACTCCCCGGAAGGCCTTGTATGAAAATTCTTTCCTGGAATCATCATCCATTTGACATTGTCCAAAACATCTAGATTAAGGTCTTTCAACCATCCTTCAGTTAAATAGGTATGGGGCATTGGTAGCTTGTAGGCCATGGCTACATAAGCTGGGCTATAAGAAGCATAACCCTGCCCTTCAGTATTATCCAAGATCATCTTTGTCACATCATCCCTCGGAAGGATCTAGCCTATTACCTCTGAACATGGAAAATGTAACGTCTTGTTGCTACCGCAACGTTTCTCCCCAAATCTCGTAAAATTTTGGGCCCCTCCTCATAACTAAGTATCACTGCAGGTTGTTTCATCCTTGATGTTTCTTCGGTCACGCTTTAAGTGTTGATGTTTTGAACATTTTTCACGCAGCCTGTTCTTACAATTTGTGCGTGCTCAAACTTTGCAGCGAGTCGCGGAGTTAAGTTTAAGATGGCTAACTATTTTTTGATGGATTGTCGACTTGAAAGTATAATGGACTTTGACTGCCGTTAATGTTTTAGAGACTTTCGAACGCTTGAGTTTTCTGTCAAATCGGCTGTTTTTTGTTTTGTGCCTTCCGTCGTTGCGGCTCCCAGAGTGGTTTAGCGTCCGAAGTCTAATTCTATCCGACATCTGATTCATTCTAACCTTCAACCGCTTGCCCGTAGCCCTGACTCGTCCACCGTTGCGACTGGGAGATCCTTTTAAATTCCGATTTGAATATCTGTCGACGTCCGACTAAGACTCCTCCCACTCTTGTCGCTTGGTTTCAGCCTTTGCCTCGTCCGCCATGGCGGATGGAGAAACCATTTAGCCTCCGATGCACTATCCTTCCGACGTCTGATTGATGAATGTTTCCCGCCTGCAGAGTGGTCCATCCTTCCGACGTGAGTATTGTTGAACCGCCAGTAAGTTTCCCGCTATGGTCGAGGTAGTGGTATCGGCACATGGTATTTTCCTTGCACGATAGGTGTTTCATGAGTAGATCTTGCTGTTTTATTTTTAACATAATTCCAATGGATGATACTCGTCGATCAATTGCAGGTAAGCACGGAAGATCGGTCAAAATGACACAGCGTGGAGGAATACGAACCGTTTAACAGCAAACGTAGAGTTCTGAAAGGCCCGGCATTTACCCAGCCAATCATGAATGTGCGCAGAAAGATGGAGGACCGAAAACGTTTGGGGAACTGGAAGGTCACACGTTTAGGGGGAGCCCGAAGGGTCGGCTATGGTAGTTTAAATATTTGAATATAGGAATTAGAAGGGGATTTTTCCCCTGGAAAATTTTGTAAATGTTTGTTTGTAAGAGGAACTACTTCGTTTTGCAAAGGAAACTGCAATTTTACTTGTTGGAAAGAGTAAAAGTGGGATGTACCAATGGAACTCAATGAATAATGTTGAAGAGGAACTATTTCGTTTTCAGTTGTGGTTCATTTACTGTAAGAGTATTTAATTTGCTGAAATTATGTTCTTGTTGAATGTTCTTCAGTATCTTTTGGGGATTTTTCCACTGTGAGTAATAAATGTTATTCATAAAGCAATTGGCTACCTAGTTGTTTAAATATCTGTGATTGTTCATGTGTTTTTGAAAGAAGTACCAGCTATTCTGGAACTCTTCTTAGTGCATGTACGAAATGTATTACTCACCTGAAATGATAACCTTGCTCCCTAGGGATAGATTAGATAGTTTAATTTTGTATGTGATTGGGCTGCTTGTGATTCTAAGACGAGAGGTAAGAACCTGTGCATCATATTGTGACTGCTCCCGGCATTCTGATCACCTTGCATTTAGTTAGGCACTTGCATTTCATCTTCAAGTCAAAATACAAAAAACTCGGTGGACCGGGCCGCAACCGGTAAACCCTTAGTTTGTTACCTTGACCTACGGTAGCCGGACCGTAAACCGGACGGATTCCCTATACCAAACAGTCAACGGGCTAGTTGGGAACGTTGATTGGGGAGAATCCTTTACCATTGTCGCCTGCGAATTTCCAGGCCTCAACACGTCCCTGACCCTCTGGCCGACGAAGAGGATGCTACCAATATATTCTATCTACCTGGGATGCCAACCCCATGAACATACACATAAAAATTGAAATGCTTTGAACTAAAGCATGCATACATTACCACCATACAACGAAAGCAAAACCATACATCCAAGCATTAAGCATGTTCATTTTAATTCAATATCAAATGTAATTGCAGGGAATTAAACACAAGTATACTTATCTTATGAAGAAGAACGCCCTGCAACCAGCTATGTCACTGTAATGTTCCACCCAACCATAAGCCAGTGTGCTCCTTAATCTCTCAGCAACAATGCCACCCTCGAGCTGGGCATGATTTCCCAAGGAATAAGAAAACTAGGCAGGATCACACATAGCCAAACATATGTCAAGACTCAGTCAAGCCCACACAGTTGGGTTTATAAGACCAAGAGTATACAACAACACATAACCAAGCCAACAAGTTGGGTTTATGATGTTATCAGGAGTTGGAAGCACTTTCTTCTAAGCTAGTGGGCTCACTGAAGAGCTAAGGATACCTTCACAAGAACTAGCTTGACTCCTAAGACATCTACACACACCCAACATAAGGAATCATTCCCTTCTCTGTTGTACAGTCCCTCAAGACATGACTTCCCTTCCAGTGCTATTCAGGGGGTGTAGAGAAGAAAATCAACCCTCTAGCTCTGTCTATGAGGCTCCTGCAAAACACTAGGTTTTTCAAGAAGACTCCTTTCCACTCCTATATAGTCTAAATACCAATTGCATACACATCAATATACACCATTTCTGGGTAGAGGAGAACACTTCAGCCACAGAAATAATTTCAACGGAGGGTAAGATCAACACACTAACAACAAAACGTATCCCAGGGCATTTGGCCCTAACGTGGCCAAAAATGAATACCATACACAATAATTACAATGTTGGGAAACAAAAAAATGATTTCATCATGACAACCATTGGGGAAATGCAACAGAAAACATTGGGGAAGAAACCCAACAGCAAGAACATCACAAAACGAAATTCTCAACCACCAGGAAATCAAGAACGTCTGTCCACATGAGGAAGAAATACACAACAATCCCAAAATCATGGATTCCACACTCAGGAAATGCCCAGCTGCTTGAGGGATCCCCAATGTGGGTGAATGATACTGATAAAAACGCCCAGGAGCCCAAATCATGAAGGAAGAACAGACAACCAACAAATTCGTGGAGGTAAGAACATCTCCTAATTTTCCCCTGGATGAGTCCAAAATGAAGAACGTGGGTGTATGGGAAAATGGGCATGCCTTCTGGGTGGTTACTTGCCCCAAAAGTAAAAATTGATTTTCCCCAAAAATGGGTTTTCCCCTAATTCGAAAATGCTTCCCATACTCTTCCCATCCCCATGCAATAACTAACTCAACCACATTCTGGTAGAATTTAGTGATTGGGTGAATGAGACAAGAAACGTGGTTGTCTGTTTCATTGGTTCTCCCTTTGACATTTTGGCTTTTCCCCATTGGTCTAAAGGTTTAAATAATTTTCCTCACTATCCTTAGGAAAATCACGCCCTTTTCATTATGGTTGCATTGACATAGCTAGTTGTGGGTATTTTAATTAATATGCATATTTATATGATTTTAAAATTATATTGTGCTGGCTAGCACGAAATATACCTTCGGCAACAATTTAATTGCCAGAACATAGAACGACAAATCGATGGTGGGGATTTTGCCTTTAGCTCCACACCATGATTAATTACAATATATACATCATATACACTAATTCAATGGCGTCAAGACTGAGGTGTTACATTCCCCTCCCCCTTCAATAGCACTATCCTCAGTGCTTTACAAAATTGAACAAAATGCTACACTAGTATCGCCTCAGTGTTCCGCAGAATTGAACAAAAAAGGGTGTGCCAATCACATGGCATCCTCCAGCTCCCATGTAGGCTCTTCAGGACCATAGTGCTCCCATCGCACCTTTACCTGCCCTATGGCTCGGTTCCGGAGCATTGTGGCCTTCTTGTCGAGGATGTGCATTGGCTTGATTTGGAACTCTCCCTCGGGTGCCACCTGAATCACATCCCAATTTATAACATGGTTAGGACCATGTACATATTTCTTAAGCAAAGAAACATGAAAAAAATTATGAGCTCTAGTGTTAGCAGGAAATGCAAGTCTATATGCAACTAACCCTATTCTTTCAAGCATTTCAAATGACCCACAATATCTAGGTGACAACTTGGCACAACTTCCAAGCTTCAAGGAACTCTTATTTTCTCTCACTATGAGGTAAACATGATCCCCTACATTGAACTCTTTCTTCACCCTATGCTTATCTACATATATTTTTTGTCTGTCCTGGGCTGCTTTTAGATTATGTCTAATATTTACAACCTCTTGCTCCATCTCAAGCAATTCTAGACCAACCACAACCCTATTCACTAGATTATCCCAAGTCACTAGTGTCCTACACCTTCTGCCATACAAAGCTTCATATGGTCTCATCCCCAAGGATGCTTGATGTCCATTGTTATAATCAAATTCTACCAAGCGTAGATAATCTTCCCACTTAGATGGTTTATCCATCACACACATGCGAAGCATGTCCTCAAGCATTTGATTAACTCTCTCTATCTGTCCATTAGTCTGAGGATGGTAGGAAGTGCTGAAGTTCAACTTTGTACCCAAATCTGCGAAAAACCCCTTCCAAAAATTGGAAGTGAACTTGACATCTCCATCAGAGACTATTGCCTTAGGTAATCCATGCAATTTGAAAATATCCTTGATGAAGATCTTTGCAATGTCAGCAGTCTTATGCGTAGACTTAACTGGTATAAAATTTGTTGCCTTCATCAACTTGTCCACCACAACCATGATCGAATCATGTTGTCTCCAAGTCATTGGCAATCCTGTAATAAAATCCATGGAAATAACTTCCCATTTCCATTCAAGAACTGGAAAAGGCTGCGACAAACCTGCAGGGTGTTGATGCTCAACCTTTACCAGCTGACATTTCATGCACCTTGAAATGTATTCAACCATGTCATTTTTCATTCCTAGCCAAAAGTACCGCTTTCTGGCTGTAGCAATTGTCTTCTAATATCCTGGGTGACCAGAATATGGAGCTTGATGGATTTCATCCATAAAAAGCCTCCTCAACTCTGCTACATTTAGAATATAAATTCTACCTTTATAAGTAAGAAGTCCATCATTCTTCTAATTTATATCCCTCATAACTCTTATCAAGACTTTGCTACTGCAAATTATATTTTACCTGCTCATACAATTCATCTCTAGCATTTTGATTAATAATTGCCGCCTCAAATTTGATTGGAAAATACTAAGAGATGCCACATGCATTTCCTGCACCTTCTTACTGAGCGAATCAGCTACCTTATTCTCTTTTCCCTTTATGTGCTTGATTTCAAAATCAAACTCACATAAAAACTCCATCGATCTCACTTGCCTAGCATTGAGAGTAGGATGATCAAACAAATACTTCCGACCACAATGGTCTTGTTGCGGCTGCAACAATTTCCCAAAATTCTAAAAATTTTTAGGACCCTCCCTTGCTTGAATTAGTTTGATTTTCCGCTTGAAGTTGGTCTAAGAAATTTCAGAAAGTCGTTGTTTGTGCTTGGATTGAACTACCCATTGTTTTGATCCCTTCCTCTGATGCCTTAAGTCATCCACTATTTTGATCAAGGTCCTATCGCTGCCCTTAAGCGTATTTGAAAACATGCTGAAATTAGAAAGTGATTTGTTTTGATTTTCCGCCGTTGCGGGTGGATCTTAGCTTTGGTCTTCCGCGGTTGCGGATGGGTTTTCGTTTTGTGGAAAGGAAAACCTTCCAACTTTCGACCCATTGGGTTTTTCACGTCGAACGCTTTTTTCTGTGGCATCAGAAGCTTTTATGATCATTTCTTCCGCCGTTGCGGATTGGTTTCGATTTTGACTTTCGGTTTTCTCCTGATTCGAGTGCTTCTGAGTTTTGAGTTGGAACCTTTTATTGTTTCTACTTCTGCCGTTACGGCTACCAAAAGTATTACCCCTCCGATCGAAAATTTTCCCGTTTCCCAACTAGGGGCCCACTGTTGCGGATGGGGGTGCGCTTTAAGTTTCCAACGTTGCGGAGGGGAAAAGCGCTAGCCCATCCGGCGTAAAGTCATTTGGTTTTCGATTTGAACTCCGCGGATGGTTTTATGTTATGACCTTCCGCCGTTGCGGAAGAGGTTAGGATTTCGGCTTCCGATCCAAAACGTTTTCGATCTCCGACCGTTGGTTTTCCCGCCTTGCCTGTCGCTGCGAATGGGTTTATACTTTGGTCATCCGTCATTGTGGAGCGAACTACGTTTTCAACTTCTGATTCCAGAATATTTTCCCGTCCGATTTATCACACGTGAAAACCATTTTATATATAGGGAGAAGCATGTTGGGCTATTCTATCGTTTGTTTGGTTCGAGCTGTCGTGATCTTTCTGCACTGTCGACCCCTCGAAGCTCGTGGACCACTGTGCCGGTACTCACATCTAGGTGGCAGTTGTGGAAGCCTAACCACTTCACCCGTCAGTTACGCGTTGCTTCCAGGTAGGCTCTTGTTTCCCTACCTTGTTCCGTTCAAGGTTTTTGATTGATGTTTGCTATGGTTGGGTGCTTTGCTAGGACTGTTTCCCCTCAACTCCATTTTACAAAAGTATAGGGCAAGGTTTTTTGTTTTTTAGCATAGCTAGGAGTACGGCAGTCTTTGCCCACGGTTAGGTTTTGCCGCAGTCATTCTTCTTGTCCGCTCTGTGTTTTTGCGCCTATATACCGGGGAGTCTCTTGTGGAATTACTAATCACGATTGGGGGCATTTTTAACCCACGGAATATTGTTTTTTTGGCCCGTGGCCTTTGTTTGCAAGCCCCGCGCGTAGTGGATGGAGGCTTGGTGCAGGTGGCCATTTCGCCGCCTGCACCTAGCTGCCCTAGGTGTGATGATGAGGAGCTAGGGGAGGTTTTGTAGTGGTTTTCTATGGCCTTTGGTGGTTTCCCCTTTTTGGGTCGAGGTTCATTTTACCCACACCCTCGAGCATTTGTTTTGCCGCGCCGTTCTGTGCATCATTATCTGAAGCCCTAGCTGGTTGGAGGGGATCTGCTGTGGTTTGTAGTTTATTAACCTAGAACGCAGAGGCATAGGCACCATAGACGTCGTGTATATTTTTTTACCCATTTGTCCTGTACAGCAAGATGATAGTAGTCCCCGCAGAGAGCGAAATGTGTAGTCGAGTTAATGTAATTATTTGGCCGCAAATAGCATGGTTCCAATTTTGTGCATGCTAAGACATGTGTTGTTAATATGTGTGGTATTGGAAAACATAGGAGACTCGCACTACATTCAATCATCTTCTTTGTTTACTAATACACAGACTAAATTGCTGAACACCTCACCTTGTATTTAACGGTTCTGATAGTCAAGGCATCTTTAGGTTGTACATGCATGCATTTGCTTCACTGCTTGCTATCACATTAAACATAGGAAAGTGGCACATTGCATATGGATGTAGATTCACTGCTGTCTAGAATACAAGTGATACAATGGTTTAGTATCATACAACATGTTTTGCATCATGCTAGACTTAGACAAGTTCATTAAATGCTGCACTTTGGTTATAACAGTTCAGATTAAGTTAGGCCATTTTAGGCCATCCATGCATACATTTGTCTCTTTAACAAATTGCTGTCACGATACACATAGAAGAATTAAAACGCTGCACATTTTCATATAAATGTCTACAACTTAAATTGCTCAGTGTTACAATGTTTTATATGGCAGGAAGAATTCGAATCCACCATGTCAAAGAGGCAGAAGAAGAAGGCCCCTGTGGTCGAAGAAGTGCCAGAAGTAGAGGTTGTCATGAAGACCGAATACATATATGAAGACACTCAATGTGTTTCAGGTGTTGAACCCGAGTACAAATGGGGTGAAATATATAGATTGATTTCCCGTTGGGAAGTTCCCGATATGGGATTAGAAGAAGAGCCCATCTATGCTAACATAGAGAAATCCTCTATCATGAAGGTTGCTACCAGACCAGAGCTCTTCCCTTGCTCTGAGATAATTGGATGGATTCTGCCCCATGAAGATATAGCCACAATGATCCTGGGGAACGTTGAAAGGAAAGGATATGCTGCTTATAGCCATGGATACGTAGCCCTGGCCTACCACTTGCCAGAAGCTCAGGTGTTCTTATCTGATGACTGGTTAGACAACATTAGAATGGACCTTATAGAGACCATGAAAAGAATGATGTTAACTGGAAAACATTTCAGGAACAGAGTGACAGGGGAATATGACACTGCTAGTTTAAGAGTTCCATACAGATTCATAGCTTTGATGCTCAACAGGATATTTGGAAGAGCTCATGGAAGGTTGTTCAAACTAGAATGGATACCTATTATTTTCTACATTGCATCCCAAGGAACAATCTTCAACTGGGCCAGCCTGGTATCAAGCAGTCTTTCTTCTTTCTTGGCCGCAGCCTTGGGAGGAGAATCCAGGAAAAGGTCTGAATTCTATATGAGTTCAATATTGATAGACTGCATACTGTGCAACCACCCTTTCCCTGGTCTCAGGTGCATCTGGGATAGGGAAAGAATGCCTGTTTATGCCGCATATAAACCATTGTGGGCCCACCTGTACCACAACCATTACAGAGAAGTATGTGAGCACTTCATTATGCCACTCTACACACTCATTTTCTAGAGGGAGTGTGACTGTATGTCACAGGGGGCCATGCAAGTAATAGAGGATTATGCGGACTACTTCCTGACAGAAAATGGCATGTATTTCAGAATGTTTGGTGGTACAAGACCTCCTCCTCTGTTTCCCAAGTACACAACCGATTATGTTATCCACAAGGAGGCAGTCAGACAAGTATTCCTGGATGGAATAGGCAGTTTTCTGTTCGAGCATAAGAAGACTGCCTACCCTCCCTTGCCTTTCAAACTAGGTAGCTACAGGTTCACCAAGGTGAAACAAGCTGATGAATTCGTACAAGAGCTGGAAAAGTTCCATTTTGGTGAGATGCCTTACCGACGAAATGATACTCAAGGGAAAGTAGCTGAGCAATCTAAAGAGAACAAGGTGCATTTCGAATATACCCACGATTTCTATAGGGAAGAATCTGTCTTCCGGAATGCCCAAAACATGACAGCACTAAAGAGAATATTGAAGAAGAAAATCACTACCATAGGTGGGAAAGGGGATGAGCAAGCTAAGGCTGAGGAAGAATCCAGAAGAAGAAATGAAGAAGCCCAAAGGTTGGAAAAAGAAGCTGCAGAACGGCTGCATATGGAAGAAGAAGAGAAAAGAAGAGCTGCCCAAGAAGCAGCTGAGAAAGCAAAGGAAGCAGCCAAAGATGTAGAGGAAGCAGCTAGAAAAGAAGCAGAAGAAGTAAAGGGAAAGCTCGATGAGGAGCTCCAAACACAAGAAGCTGAGAGGATAAAGTTAACACAGCAATCAGCTTCTGAAATGGCAGCAGAGCAGACCTAGGAAGTGGAAAACCCTGAGGTTCAGACCTCTCAAGTACTTGATGCCAGCACACCCATGGTCCCCACTCTCAAGCTGGTTCCTTTTGTGCAGGAAAAGGGAAAGGAAATTCCTAATTTCAACACTGTATATTATGATAGGGAAACGAAGAGAATAATAAAGAGAACAGAAAGGAAAGTAGAAGCAGGAAGTTCGCCTGGCATGCCTAGCAAAATGATGGAAGTGGAAAACCCTGAGGTTCAGACCTCTCAAGTACTTGATGCCAGCACACCCATGGTCCCCACTCTCAAGCTGGTTCCTTTTGTGCAAGAAAAGGGAAAGGAAATTCCTAATTTCAACACTGTATATTATGATAGGGAAACGAAGAGAATAATAAAGAGAACAGAAAGGAAAGTAGAAGCAGGAAGTTCGCCTGGCATGCCTAGCAAAATGATAACGGATACGGTTGTTATGTTGGGAACAGACCTAGATCCGAGATTCACCCTGAGAGCCAGCTCTGCCTTTCTTCACACCTCAGAGGACAATATAGACAAGATCATAAAGGACTTGGAACAGTCCAGGAAATCTTCTACTCAATTGAAAGATACGTTGAGGCACAAGAGGGAAGAGGGCAACAGGCTCAAGAGGAAATACAAATACATGCAGAGGGAACTGAACTCCTCTAATGCTGAAGTACATGCCCTCCAAGTAGAAATGCAAGCCAAGGAAACAGCATAGGAGGCCCTAGAGAAAGTACAAAAGGAATGCCAAGATATAAAGAGTGAGAAGGGACAGTTACTGACAAAGGTGGAAGAGTTGGAAAAGCAGTTGAAGATCCTCTTGCAGGCCAATGATCTGCACTCCTAAGAACTGAGAAAGGAGCATCAGGAGCAGATTTCTTCATTGACCACTACTTTGGAACTAGCAAGAGAACAGCAGGTTAATCTCCAGCCATTTAAAGAGCATATCTTGGCCCAGAAAGCTAGAATGCTGCAGTTACAGACTGCTCTGGAGGAGGAAAGGTGCAAAGTCCTTCAGATCGATGGCCGGTTGGAGGAAATCATGGAAACTTCCTCGTACTTCGTGGATAGAGCCCAGGATGTTCTTGAGGTCTTAAATGCCAGAATGGCGAGGCTGGAAGGAAATGCAGAGACTCCGGCAGAACTACCGTCAAAAGACCATCAAGCCCTTCAGAGAGATCATGACCTAGTAGAGTTCACTGTCAGCACTGCCAAAGACTTCAAGAAGACCGTCAAAAGGACGCAGGGAGCATGCTCATAATACTTCAGAAGGCTCCTTAACACATACAACCGGTATTAGACAGAGGCTGAACTCAGGCTTGACGAGTTCCCAGACCATAAAACCTTTACAGAAATATTGCACAAAAGATATCAGGATGCAGAGGTCAGAACGCAACATCTTAAGGCCATTGATGATCAAATTCTGAGGAATGAAATAGGTCACTCAGCTGTTAGTGTGCAGGTTTTGGAAGATCAGCTTCGGTTGAGCCCCGCCAGGATCGAGGCCATAAAGAAACAAGATGAAAAATTTGAAATCAATATTCAGTTCTTGGAGCCTTGCACATTTGAAGGCATTGCTGCTGAAGCTTCAACGTGGAAAAATTTTCTAGAAGCCCAAGTGGATCCCTCCACGTGAAGGATTGGACACTTTTTTGCATTTGTGACAATTTTTTAAAAAGAGAAACTTTTGAGAAAAGGTTAAGCGTTGGGAAAATGAAAGGTTGGGAAGCCCAAAGGTTCCTTTGGGCAACCCAACCATTTCACTCTTTTTGTATAAATATAGAGGATGTAGAAGAAAGAAGGACTTTTTCCCAGTAAGACTGGTGAATACTTATTGTAAAAAGAACTGTTTCCTTTTGCAATAAAAAATTACAGTTTGCCTGATTGGAGAAAGCTTGGTAGAATATTCAAATGTTATGCTATGGATTTGCTGAAGATGAACTATTTTGTTTTCAGTTTTGAAGGTTGGGAAGCCCAAAGGTTCCTTTGGGCAGCCCAACCATTTCACTCTTTTTGTATAAATATAGAGGATGTAGAAGAAAGAAGGACTTTTTCCCAGTAAGATTGGTGAATACTTATTGTAAAAAGAACTATTTCCTTTTGCAATAAAAAATTACAGTTTTCCTGATTGGAGAAAGCTTGGTAGAATATTCAAATGTTATGCTATGGATTTGCTGAAGATGAACTATTTTGTTTTCAGTTTTGCATCCATTAACTGTGAGACCGTTCTAACTCATTGAACCTATGTTCTTACATGAATGCTTTCCAGTTTATTTTGTGAAGATTTCTACCATGAGTAATGGATGTTGTTAATAAACAATTAGCTATCTGGTTGTGAAATATCTTTAATGGTTCATTCAATATGGGAAGAAATATTAGCTAACTATAGTTTCTCTTTATGTTGTATGCACGTTTCACATTACTCATAATAAATTTCAGTTTGCTCCCCGGGGATAGATAGATAGATAGGTAGTTAGCTCTAGTTCATGGCTACATATGTGATGTAGATGCTCGCGGGCCTAAGACGAGAGGTAAGAACCTGCTCATCACATTGTGAATGCTCCCTGCATCTCCATCACCTTGCATTATTAGTTAGGAATTTGCATTTCATGCATTAAGTTAAAAAATACAAAAACTCGGTGGACCGGGCCGTAACCAGTAAAACTTTGTTTTTGTTACCTTGACCTACGGTAGCCGGACCGCAAACCGGACGGATTCCCTACACCAAACAGTCAACGGGCTAGTTGGGAACATTGATTGGGGAGAATCCTTTATTGTTGTCACCTGCGATTTTCCAGGCACCAACAGTTCTGGTGCTAGAAGGAGGGCCGCCAGTGAATGACTGGCCGTGGAAACTAAAATTTTCCCAAAGACTACCCCACTAGCAGAAGTTGAAAGCTTGTAACTTGACCCAAGCACTTATAGGTTTCGATTATACCTTGAAATAAGAAAACCTGTTCTCACCCTATGTTGCTCCTATAGCTGTGCCTATGGCTGGAGTTAATGTAAATCAACCCAACCCAGTACCAGCATGGAGAGCAAGGTCTCCTTTAAACCTCACACCGCCTATGCATAACCTGCCTCAAGCCTTTGACAAGCTGTTGCCTAAGTTTGACCCCGAAGAAAGAATTGTTGTAGAAGACCACTTGCAAAGCTTTTACTTGGCTCTAGAAGGATTAAGGGCTGGGGAGTATGAAGACGTTGTCTATAGATTGTTTCCTCACACCCTTAAAGGAACAGCAACATCCTAGTACTTCAGTTTACCTGCAAACTCTATTCCTGATTGGGACACCTTCGAGAGAAGTTTCAGAAGTAAATACTCACCCTAGAAAACTCATGCCTCATTAATGAAAGGTCTTGGTTTGTTAAGAAAAGAGAAGAATGAAAAGGTACATAAGTTCACTCAAAGATTCTCAATATACCTAAAGAACTTCTCTGAAGCTAACAAACCCTCATACAAGGTCTTAATTAAGTATTATACCTCAGCCCTAGGGCCTGAGCTGGCTATGTTTGCCAAGATGAAAGCCAAACCTACATTGGTAGAGACTTATGAAGAGGCAAGAAGGGTAGAAGCCAAGATGGAAAGTGTAGAAGATTACCCTGACTTACCTAAAGAGAAGACTATTGGGATAAGAGCTTTACTGCTGTCTAAACCAAAAGAGGATTACTCACATGATTATCAGGGAATGCTGAAAACAATGCAGAAGCTTTCCAACCAAATAATAGATCTGGAAAAAGAAAGGGACATTCAGAAAGCCTATAATCCCTACTATCCAAAAAGAGAAGATAATAACCAATGGAAAACCCCTCCCCCAAATTTAGCCTCGATAAATATAACAGAAATAGGGGGGGATAATTTCTATACTTTTCACCAGCAACCTCACTCTGAGAAGAAGTGCCCTCAATGGTTGAATTCAATGTCTTTGGTAATGAATAAGTTGCTGAACTCCAAACTGACTGAAGATAGTGGTGAAGAAGGAGGAAAGGAACAGATCATAGAGAAGCAAGATGATGATTCCATGCTCTTATGGAATGGTGTTGAGCTTTTCAACATGGAAGAAGATGCTCTCAAATCTCAATATACACCTCCAACCACAAAAGATAAGAACCTAGAAACTAAGGACAATGCAATACTTCCAAAGGTAAAAAAAAAATTTGCAAGAGAATGTCAGGAGGCAGGTATATGTGAATACCAAAGATGACACGCTTGAAGCCACTACCGGAAAACAGGAAACAGAGCCACTCGTTGAACCTGCCAAGCTTGTGGAAGATGTCAAGTACGGAAACGCTGACAAACTTAAAGAGGAGATGCCCACAATAAACCAACCTGTGGAAGAAAAGATCGAATTAACCAGGACAAGGAAAACTAACGCCCCACCTTTTCTTTTGACCTTAGAAATGTTGAATCACAAGGTGCATAATTGTTTGGTGGACTCTAGATCATCGATGAATGTTATGCCCCTGACAGTTTGCAAAAAACTTAATGGGCAGCTAAAACCTACTTTTTGGGACGTCACTCAACTAGACAAGACTAGTGTCAAAGTAGTGGGGGAGATGGAGAATGTTCTGATTCGATTGTCTGCAAATAAAAGGACATGTCAGTACATTGATATTGTAGTAGCAGACATACCGGATGGCTATGGAATGATCCTGAACCGAGATTGGACAGCAAGACTGAATGGGTACTTTGCTTCAGATTGGTCTCACTTGTGGCTACCTCAGAAGGGCAGCCCAAACCTGATTAAGATATTAAGAGAACCCTACATGAAGCACAATGCCACTAAGCTAGGAGAGGAAAATTAATCTGCTAAGTCTGTCCTGGGAAATTATCTGACTGAGCTTGCGTTAATACATCTTATTTCAAGAAAGGCTAGTTATATAACTGACACTCAGCCTGAGCTCCTTCAACTTCCTCAGGCTATAAAGGATGATTATAGAATTGTAAACATGTGTTCGGTTTCAAAAGTAGCACAGCTAGACCATGGTTAGGTATCCCATGTCTGTGATTCAGCCCACCCTTTAGCTCTCTAGATTTAAAAAAAATTCAGGAGTGGGAAAATTTTCTTTTCTTTCTTTTTTGCTTTGTACATAAATAAATTGTCTATTTTCTTTGATGCTCTGAGACTGTTTTCTTTGGTTAATTGATTTAATATTGTTTTCTTTTGATTTACTGCTTTACTAGCATTTCTTTTGGTTTTGAATAAAGAGGCAAACTTTTGGTTGCAATGGAAACATCAGGGTTCTTTATTAACTGAGATCTTGAGTGAAAGACTGTGCTTTAAAGTATAGAATGTCTTCTAGTAGTAGTCTTCCTAACTGCCAATGCATTCATTGAAGTCTTACTTAACCCCTGTAAATAACTCAGAAGTAAAAGAGGTCTGGAATACTATTTCGAGGCTCCATCCATTTCACATCTTAAATATCCAAGGGGGTCATAGCGAAAGACCCACGGAAAGGAAGCAGATTAAAATAGTATATCATATATAAATGATCCCATGTCATATATTCAGAAAAGCAATAAGCTATCAAGAGTCAAAACTCCTTAAAGAAAATAATACATATCAAAGCAAAATACCAAAGCATGAAGTACTAAATGGACACAAGATCATCTCCATCTGTGAACTGAAATATGAAATACATTGTTCACACAAAAGGACACTATGGGATAGAGGATCCTGAATTAAAATTCAGTAAGAAAGGCTTGCAGGAGCACTCATATCAAAAGAACTAAAGTTCAAAAGGAACAAAAGTGCAGTTGACATGGGAATGAGGAACAAAAGGATAATACTGTTTACTCTCTGTTACAATCCTGTAGGGTCCAAGCTGTAAACTACCTAAGGACAGAAAAAATGAACCTCACTTATTTGGCCTCAAAAGAGTTATTCAGACTTCCAATATTTCTGATGTTACCATTTCCCAAAGAATAAACTGCTTCTCAATGATTTAAATGCTTAAGTTGGCCAGCCCAAGGATATAGACACCTAGAAGGTTTCAACTTTTATTCAGATGGTCTTGCACTAGGAAAGGGTTAATTCAAAAATCTGGGGTTCACCAGGTAGTCGCCAATTGTTGCGGCTGCAACAATTTCCCAAAATTCTAAAAAAATTTAGGACCCTCCCTTGCTTGAATTAGTTTGATTTTCTGCTTGAAGTTGATCTAAGAAATTTTAGAAAGACGTTGCTTGTGCTTGAATTGAACTACCCATTGTTTTGATCCCTTCCTCTAACGCCTTAAGTCATCCACTATTTTGATCAAGGTCCTATCGCTGCCTTTAAGCGTATTTGAAAACATGCTGAAATCGGAAAGTGATTTGTTTTGATTTTCTGCCGTTGCGGGTGGATCTTAGCTTTGGTCTTCCGCGGTTGCGGATGGGTTTTCATTTTGCAGAAACGAAAACCTTTCGAATTCCAACCCGTTGGTTTTTTCACGTCAAACGCTTTTTTCTGTGGCATCGGAAGCTTTTATGATCATTTCTTCCGCCGTTGCGGATTGGTTTCGATTTTGACTTTCGGTTTTCTCCCGATTCGAGTGCTTTTGAGTTTTGATTCAGAACCTTTTATCGTTTCTACTTCCGCCATTGCGGCTACCAAAACTCTTGCCCCTCCGATCGAAAATTTTCCCGTTTCCCAACTAGGGGCCCACCATTGCAGATGGAGGTGTGTTTTAAGTTTCCGACGTTGCGGAGGGGAAAAGCGCTAGCCCGTCCGGCGTAAAGTCATTTGGTTTTTGTTTTGAACTCCACGGATGGTTTTATGGTATGACCTTCCACCGTTGCGGAAGAGGTTAGGCTTTCGGCTTCCGATCCAAAAGGTTTCCGATCTCCGACCGTTGGTTTTCCCGCCTTTCCTGTCGCTGCGGATGGGTTTATACTTTGGTCATCCGTCGTTGCAGAGGGAACTACGTTTTCAACTTCCGATTCCGGAATAGTTTCCTGTCCGATTTAAAACCTGTCACACGTGCGAACCATTTTATATATAGGGAGAAGCATGTTGGGCTATTCTATCGTTTCTTTGGTTCGAGCTGTCGTGATCTTTCTGCACTGTCGACCCCTCAAAGCTCGTGGACCACTGTGCCGGTACTCACATCCAGGTGGCAGTTGTGGAAGCCTGACCACTTCACTCGTCAGTTACACGTTGCTTCCAGGTAGGCTCGTTGTTTCCCTACCTCATTCCGTTCAAGGTTTTTGATTGATGTTTGCTACGGTTGGGTGCTTTGCTAGGACTGTTTCCCCTCAACTCTATTTTACAAAAGTATAGGGGAAGGTTTTTTGTTTTTTAGCATAGCTAGGAGTACGGCAGTTTTTGCCCACGGTTAGGTTTTTCCGCAGTCATTCTTCTTGTCCACTCTTTGTTTTTGCGCCTATATACTGGGGAGTCTCTTGTGGAATTATTATTCGTAGTTGGGGGCGTTTTTAACCCACGGAATATTGTTTTTTTGGCCCGCGGCCTTTGTTTGCAAGGCCCGACTGTAGTGGATGGAGGCTTGGTGCAGGTGGTTGTTTCGCCACCTGCACCTAGCTGCCCTAGGTGTGATGATGAGGAGCTAGGGGAGGTTTTGTAGTGGTTTTATATGGCCTTTGGTGGTTTCCCCTTTTTGGGTCGAGGTTCATTTTATCCGCACCCTTGAGCATCTGTTTTTCCGCGTCGTTCTGTGCATCATTATCTGAAGCCCTAGCTGGCTGGAGGGGATCTGCTGCGGTTTGTAGTTTATTAACCTAGAACGCAGAGGTGTAGGCACCATAGACGTCACGTATAGTTTTTTACCATTTTGTCCTATACAGTAAGATGACAGTAGTCCCCGCAGAGAGCGAAATGTGTAGTCGAGTTAATGTAATTATTTGGCTGCAAACAGCATGGTTCCAATTTTGTGCATGCTAAGACATGTGTTGTTAAGATGTGTGGTATTGGAAAACATAGGAGACTCGCACTACGTTCAATCATCTTCTTTGTTTACTAATACACAGACTAAATTGCTGAACACTTCACCTTGTATTTAACGGTTCTGATAGTCAAGGCATCTTTAGGTTTTACATGCATGCATTTGCTTCACTGCTTGCTATCACATTAAACACAAGAAAGTGGCACATTGGATATGGATGTAGATTCACTGTTGTCTAGAATACAAGTGATATAATGGTTTAGTATCATACGACATGTTTTGCATCATGCTAGACTTAGACAAGTTCATTAAATGCTGCACTTTGCTTATAACAGTTCAGATTAAGTTAGGCCATTTTAGGCCATCCATGCATACATTTGTCTCTTTAACAAATTGTTGTCAGGATACACATAGAAGAAGTAAAACGCTGCACATTTTCATATAAACGTCTACAACTTAAATTGCTGTCAGGATACACATAGAAGAAGTAAAATGCTGCACATTTTCATATAAACGTCTACAACTTAAATTGCTCAGTGTTACAATGTTTTATATGGCAGGAAGAATTCGAATCCACCATGTCAAAGAGGCAGAAGAAGAAGGCCCCTGTGGTCGAAGAAGTGCCAGAAGTAGAGGTTGTCAGGAAGACCGAATACATATATGAAGACACTCAATGTGTTTCTGGTGTTGAACCCGAGTATAAATGGGGTGAATTATATAGATTGATTTCCCGTATGGAAGTTCCCGATATGGGATTAGAAGAATATCCCATCTATGCTAACATAGAGAAATCCTCTATCATGAAGGTTGCTACCAGACCAGAGCTCTTCCCTTGCTCTGAGATAATTGGATGGATTCTGCCCCATGCAGATATAGCCACAATGATCCTGGGGAACATTGAAAGGCAAGGCTATACTTCTTATAGCCCTGGATACGTAGCCCTGGCCTACCACTTGCCAGAAGCTCAGGTGTTCTTATTTGATGACTAGTTAGACAACATTAGAATGGACCTTATAGAGACCATGAAAAGAATGATGTTAACTGGAAAAAATTTCAGGAACATATTGACAGGGGAATATGACACTACCAGTTTAAGAGTTCCATACAGATTCATAGCTTTGATGCTCAACAGGATATTTGGAAGAGCTCATGGAAGGTTGTTCAAACTGGAATGGATACCTATTATTTTTTACGTTGCATCCCAAGGAACAGTCTTCAACTGGGCCAGCCTGGTATCAAGCAGTCTTTCTTCTTGCTTGGCCGCAGCCTTGGGAGGAGAATCCAGGAAAAGGTCTGAATTCTATATGAGTTCAATATTGATAGACTACATACTGTGCAACCACCCTTTCCCTGGTCTCAAGTGCATCTGGGATAGGGAAAGAATGCCCGTTTATGCCGCATATAAACCATTGTGGGCCCACTTGTACCACAACCATTACAGAGAAGTATGTGAGCACTTCATTATGCCACTCTACACACTCATTTTCCAGAGGGAGTGTGACTGTATGTCAGAGGGGGCCATGCAAGTAATAGAGGATTATGCGGACTACTTCCTGACAGAAAATGGCATGTATTTCAGAATGTTTGGTTGTACAAGACCTCCTGCTCTGTTGCCCAAGTACGCAACCGATTATGTTATCCACAAGGAGGTAGTCAGACAAGTATTCCTGGATGGAATAGGCAGTTTTCTGTTCGAGCATAAGAAGACTGCCTACCCTCCCTTGCCTTTCAAACTAGGTAGCTACAGGTTCACCAAGGTGAAACAAGCTGATGAATTCATACAAGAGCTGGAAAAGTTCCATTTTGGTGAGATGCCTTACCGACGAAATGATACTCAAGGGAAAGTAGCTGAGCACTGTAAAGAGCACAAGGTGCATTTTGAATATACCCACCATTTCGATAGGGAAGAATCTGTCTTTCGGAATGCCCCAAACATGACAGCACTAAAGAGAAGATTCCAGAAGAAAATCACTACCATAGGTGGGAAAGGGGATGAGCAGGCTAAGGTTGAGGAAGAATCCAGAAGAAGAAATGAGGAAGCCCAAAGGTTGGAAAAAGAAGCTGCAGAATGGCTGCATATGGAAGAAGAAGAGAAAAGAAGAGCTGCCCAAGAAGCAGCTGAGAAAGCAAAGGAAGTAGCCAAAGATGTAGAGGAAGCAGCTAGAAAAGAAGCAGAAGAAGCAAAGGGAAAGCTCGATGAGGAGCTCCAAACGCAAGAAGCTAAGAGGAGACATTTAACACAGCAATCAACTTCTAAAACGATAGCAGAGCGGACCCAGGAAGTGGAAAACCCTAAGGTTCAGACCTCTCAAGTACTTGATGCCAGCACACCCATGGTCCCCACTCTCAAGCTGGTTCCTTTTATGTAGGAAAAGGGAAAGGAAATTCCTGATTTCAACACTGTATATTATGATAGGGAAACGAAGAGAATAATAAAGAGAACAGAAAGGAAAGTAGAAGCAGGAAATTCTCCTGGCATGCGTGGCAAAATGATAATGGATACGGCTGTTATGTTGGGAACAGACCTAGATCCGAGATTCACCATGAGAGCCGGCTCTGCCTTTCTTCATGCCTCAGAGGACAATATAAACAAGATCATAAATGACTTGGAACAGTTCAGGAAATATTCTGCTCAATTGAAAGATACATTGAGGCACGAGAGGGAAGAGGGAAACAGGCTCAAGCGGAAATACGAATACATGTAGAGGGAACTGAACTCCTCTAATGTACAGGCCCTCCAAGTAGAAATGCAAGCCAAGGAAACATCACAGGAGGCCCTAGAGAAAGTACAAAAGGAATGCCAAGATCTAAAGAGTGAGAAGGGACAGTTACTGACAAAGGTGGAGGAGCTGGAAGAGAAGCTGAAGATCCTCTTGCAGGCCAATGATCTGCACTCCCAAGAACTAAGAAAGGAGCATCAGGAGCAGATTTCTTTGTTGACCATCGCTTTGGAACTGGCAAGAGAACAGCATGTTAATCTCCAGCCATTTAAAGAGCATATCTTGGCCCAGAAAGCTAGGATGCTGCAGTTATAGACTGCTCTGGAGGAGGAAAGGTGCAAAGTCCTTCAGATCGATGGCCGGTTGGAGGAAATCATGGAAACTTCCTCGTACTTCATGGATAGAGCCCAGGATGTTCTTGAGGTCTTAAATGCCAGAATGGCGAGGCTAGAAGGAAATGCAGAGACTCCAGCAGAACTACCGTCAAAAGACCATCAAGCCCTCCAGAGAGATCATGACCTAGTAGAGTTCGCCGTTAGCACTGCCGAAGACTTTAAGAAGACCGTCAAAAGGACGCAGGGAGCATGCTCAGAATACTTCAAAAGGATCCTTAACACATACAACCGGTGTCAGACAGAGGCTGAATTCAGGCTTGACGAGTTCCCAGACCATAAAACCTTTACAGAAATATTGCACAGAAGATATCAGGATGCAGAGGCCAGAACGCAACAGCTTAAGGCCATTGATGATCAAATTATGAGGAATGAAATAGGTCACTCAACCGTTAGTGTGCAATTTTTGGAAGATCAGCTTCGGTTGAGCCCCACTAGGATCGAGGCCATAAAGAAACAAGATGAAAAATTTGAAATCAATATTCAGTTCTTGGAGCCTTGCACATTTGAAGGAATTGCTGATGAAGCTTTAGTGTGGAAAAAGTTTCTAGAATCCCAAGTGGGTCCCTTCACGTGAAGGATTGGACACTTTTTTGCATTTGTGACAATTTTGTAAAAAGAAAAACTTTTGAGAAAAGGTTAAGCGTTGGGAAAATGAAAGGTTGGGAAGCCCAAAGGTTCCTTTGGGCAGCCCAACCATTTCACTCTTTTTGTATAAATATAGAGGATGTAGAAGAAAGAAGGACTTTTTCCCAGTAAGACTGGTGAATACTTATTGTAAAAAGAACTATTTCCTTTTGCAATAAAAAATTACAGTTTGCCTAATTGGAGAAAGCTTGGTAGAATATTCAAATGTTATGCTATGGATTTGTTGAAGATGAACTATTTTGTTTTCAGTTTTGCATCCATTAACTGTGAGACCATTCTAACTCATTGAACCTATGTTCTTACATGAATGCTTTGCAGTTTATTTTGTGAATATTTATACCATGAGTAATGGATGTTGTTAATAAACAATTAGCTATCTTGTTGTGAAATATCTTTAATGGTTCATGCAATATGGGAAGAAATATTATCTAACTATAGTTTCTCTTTATGTTATATGCGCGTTTCACATTACTCATAATAAATTTCAGTTTGCTCCCCGGGGATAGATAGATAGATAGGTAGTTAGCTCTAGTTCATGGCTTCATATGTGATGCAGATGCTCGCGAGCCTAAGACGAGAGGTAAGAACCTGTGCATCACATAAGGACTCCTCCAGGCTCTTGTCCGCATTCATCGATACACACCACAAATATTTCTCTAGGTCTGCAACCTTCAATACTGGTGCACTGGTGAGAAGGTTTTTCAGCTGCTGGAAGCTTTCTTCACACCTCGATGTCCATTCAAACTTTATCCCCTTCTTTTGCAAAGAAGTGATAACATGTGCAAGTTTGGAGAATCCTTCAAGAATCTCCTGTAGTATCCTGCAAGTCCCATAAAAGATCTTACATTTGTCACATTTCTTGGAGTAGGCCAATTCATAATGGCTTCAATTTTTTCAGGGTCCACAGATATACCCTCTTCTGAGATAACGTGACCCAAATATTGAATTCTATCTCTATAGAAGTCACACTTGCTCAGCTTTGCATATAGCTGATGCTCCTTGAGCAATTGCAATGTCAATCTCAAATGATCTTCATGCTCTTCCTCATTCTTAGAATAAATAAGAATGTCATCAAGGAAAACAAGAAAAAACTTGTCCAAATACCTGCTAAAGACACTATTCATAAGGCACATAAATGTAGCTGGTGCATTTGTGAGACCAAATGGTACCAATACAAACTCATAATGTCCATACCTTGTCCTGAAGGTTGTCTTATGAATGTATTCATCCTTGATTCTCACTTGGTGATAACCAGACCTCAAGTCAATCTCGGAAAATACCTTTGCTCCTCTTATTTGATCAAATAGGTCATCAATTCTAAGTAAAGGGTATTTGTTCGTCACAGTAACCTTGTTCAATTGTCTGTAATCAATACACAACCTGAGTGTACTATCTTTATTCTTTACAAACAGAACTGGTGCTCCCCAAGGAGACACACTCTGCCTAATATACTTCTTCTCCAACAACTCCTGTAGTTGCATCTTCAACTCTAGCATTTCTGGTGTACCCATTCTGTAGGGTGTCTTGGACACTGGTGCTGCTCCTGGCACAAGTTCAATTATGAAATCAATGTCCCTCTTTGGAGGAAGCCCTCATTAGAGGAAATTTCAACACAAAATGGGCCTCCTAAAAAAAAATTAATAAAATAATAGTTAAAATAATAAAATAATATTTATTAATTTTGGAGGAAGAAAAGAAAAAAACTACTTTTTTGTTTGTATTTTCGACATATCTCCCCGTGTTTTTACTCAAATTTCAATTAGGAGAGCTCTTTGGATGCGGAATTAAATTCTGCATCCAACGAGTACCCACTCGACATCCTTTTGATGGACCCTGCTACCCCAAAAATAAGAAATACCTGAAAAAATGTGATGATGATGTCATCATCACGTTTTTTCAGGTATTTCTTGTTTTTGGGATACAGGGGTCCGTCAAAAGTATGCCGAGTGGGTACTCGTTGGATGCAGAATTTAATTCCGCATCCAAAGAGCTCTCCCGATCGAAATTTGAGTAAAAACACGGGGAGATATGTCAAAAATACAAACAAAAAAGTAGTTTTTTCTATGATACCTATCCCCAAATTTATATTAAAAAGGTGTTTAAGACCTATACAGTATTTCAAATTTAAAGCATTTTCATTGGCTAACACATGATGAAATGGAATTTGAGTTAAAGTTAAAAGGCCCGTTTTGAGTTGAAATTTCCTCTAATATGAATCTCATCAGGAAACACATCCATGAATTCTTGCAACACATGAAAGTCCTCCAACCTAGGAGTTTCATTCTCTGTTGCCTCCAAAATATGAGCTGCATACAACTAGAAACCTTTCCTACATAACTTTTTCAACTGCATGGCTGAAATCTGCCTCATAGAAATCACCTTTGGGTTACCTCTTACCACTACTGGGTTCCCTTCTTCATCCATGCATTCGAAATTCTTATTGTAATAGTCAAGCTTTACCCTGTGAGCTTCTAACCAATCCATTCCAATGAGAACATCATACGAACTAAGTGGTAGAACATTCAGATCTACACAAGTGACCAATCCATTCATGACCAATGGACATTTCTCTACCACTTCACTAACCTTTCTCTTAGTTCCAGTGGCTAGTTGAACTAACCAAGATTTTCTATGCTTTACTTTCTTAAAAGCACAAATCTCCACTACTCTAGTGGTAATGTAATTGTGAGTATAACCAAAGTCAATCAAAATATAAATAGATTGCTCAACAATATTACTTGCAACTTCAACCACAATTGACTGGAGATCTTCCTGGCTGTCCTCTAGTGCTGCATAGATCCTAGGGACGACCCTTGCTACTTGACCCACTGTTTCTTCTTATTGAATGTTGTAAGCTAGCCTTGAATTCTCATTCTCAAGTGGACAATTTCTACGCATGTGGGGTCCTCCACATTTCCAACATTGGAGAATTTCCCTGTTCTGCTATGAATCTCTTGGCTTCTCTCCCACCATTCCAGCTGGCTTACTCATAGTTTGGGATGGCTGCTTCGGCTGATTCCTGAAGTTAGAAGGTTTGAAACCTTTCTGTATATGGCCAAAATTATCGTTCTTCTTGTTCTTCCATGTCTTATGATAATCAAGTTTACCTTTGCTTTGCTCATAGCAATACTTAGCTTTTCTTATTACTTCTTCAAGAGTTCTAGGTTCATAAAACTCAATTCTGTCTTTGTAAGACTGAGGCAAACCACTCAAGAAATGCTGGATATTCACCTTCTCATCTTCGATGTACCTGATGTACCTCAATAGTTCCAAGAACTTATTTGTATAATCTTCCATAGTTTGTTGTCCCAATCTCAACTCATGGAATTCCTTAATCTTGTCATCATAGTACCTGTCAAAGAGGTAATTCTACTTGAAATGCTTCTTGAATTGTTTCCACACAATTCTTCTTTCATTAACCTTCTTTACTTGTCTGTGGTGTTCCCACCATATGGATGCTCTTCCAATCAAATTAAATATAGCTACCCTTGCTTTCATATTTCCAGAATAGTCTTGGACTTGGAAATACTTCCTCATCCCAAGAAGACAAGCCTCAACTTCTTAACCAGTCTTGACCTCACCATTAAAAGTAGGAGGCCTTGCCTTTTTGAATTCATCTCATGAATGCTTCTTGTAACGTCTCCTCCTCTTATTCCTATGAGATGGAGAGCTTGAATCCCCACTAGGTTCCTCAGAATCAGATGACCCACTCGTAGTCCATTATGGAGTATTCCTTCTATCCCTAGAAGCCCTCCTAGAGACATGGGACCTTTTACGGGAATCTCCTTTGGCACTACTCTTGCTTCTTTCTAGATTAGCTATCTGATGCCTAGGTTTTATCTGTCCATGTATTTCTGTCAAACTCTGTAGTATAGCTTCATTTATTTGATTTTGATCTTCTTGAGCCTTAAGCATCCTTTCATTGTCTTCTCTGCAACTTTGCAACTCCACCCTTAGGCTCCTCATGGTGGCTGCAATATCCGAGGGAGTATCTGGAAATATTCTCCCATTGGAATTTGTCTCGTCATTTCCCACACTGACATTTTCTCCCATAGCATCTTCCTCGAACTCATAGGGATCATGTGCATCATTCATGTCATCAATCCTCATCTTGGCTCAATTAAGAATGAGTTTTTAAAACTGCTCAATGCGGAATGATGCCTATGAAGGTGACTATAATTCTGCACCATGTGTTCTTAAACACAACTATTAGCTGCATAACAATATCATGAGTTTATAATTACTTACCTGCATTTGGACAATACTATACTAACAACTTTGTCAAAACACATAATTTTATTTTCACCAAGAACGACGGTTTTAGGGGGGTGACTAGGGTCAAGGGGGCTTGCCGTATCGGCTCACCCCAGCTGAGACCATCAACTCCACATAGCCAATACCTTTTGCTACTCCTAGCCGATACCTTCGGTTCCCTTCATATTTTCTCATCCGGCGTCACCGGCAGCCCTTCAGCTAATTGAGCCGATGTATCAGCTTGCTTCAGCAAACGTCTTCCGATGATTTTGACACTTAGATTTTTTTTTGAAATTTCCTCCTCGCTATGGTTCTTTATCGGATGGACTCAGTTCTAGTCATCCGATGTATCGGATGGGCTTTAGCCTAAGTCATCCAACGTATCAGATGGAATTTAGCCTAAGTCATCCGACATTTTCCATACTTAGAATTTTTTTTTTGAAATTGTTCCTATCTTTCTCATTTCCCCCAGCTGGGTAGAGGGTAACCTTGCCTCTGTCACTGCTTCTTCATGGCCCATTGAGGCCCATGCTGTAATGAAGCTCTGAAACCACACAGTAACATCCCTGACCCGCCGACCGGTGAAAAGGATGCTAACAATGTAATGTCCCAAATTTTACATTGGGTCATGATGGCCAAATCACATTTTCCATATTCATGAAATTTTTCAAAGGGATGCTAAAAGTCAAATAATTGCCAAGGTGGAAAATCACTAGTTTCCTAGCTTGGGGGTGGAAGATTTGAGATTTGGAATAAGGGGGATAATAGATTATGTTTAAACATTAGAAGGGGATAAATATTTAATAATGTAGCTTATTAAATAAATACAAGAGAAAATGGAAGTGACAATGGAGCATGAAGACACATGGAGACTATGGGGCCCACACTAGCTAGAATTCCTATGTTAAATGGTATCTTTCTCTTGCAAATTTGAATATATGGGAAGTATAATATTTTTGTATGGATTACAAGGTTAATATACTTGTCCATATACTTCATAGGTTGAATTTGGGATGAATTGTAACTTACATGGGAGAGGAAGAGCCAAATGGGAGTTTCATGGACACTTGGCTAGATTCCCCTTACATTTATGACATCTATGACACCAATGATGGAGATTCTATGAAAATTATGACACAAGTCAGATATGAAGGATGACATACTAACATAATGACATGTCATAACTGAATAGATCATCTTTTAGGTAGAATTTGGGAGTTGGAGAAGGCCAAGAGGCTCCTACTCAAATTTGGGAGAAGAGAGAAGGTGAAGAGAGAGGCCACATGCAATAGCATGAGCAGCCACACCAATTCGACTTGGCTTTGGTTTATGGATGGATTTGGAACCTTAGGATACTAATAATGTTTATAAAATACAGGGATCAACCATTAGAGGAATCTTTTGCTCATTTGTGAAATTGTCATTTGTGAATTGTGAGAGCTAGTGGATGACTATTTTTCTTGCTTAAGCCAATTTCGACGGTGAAAGATTTCCATCCTAGTTGGTGTTTGGAAACACAACTTAGGTATTTAATGGAGATTTAATGGATTCTTATTTTCATGTGTAAGCTACAATAAATCATGTGGATTCTTCTATTGCAGCACTCTCTCTCAACTATTTCTAGTTTTCACACCATATTCATGCCAACGGAGGGATTGCGCTTTGGGTGAGCTATTGATCTCTTTGGGGAAGATTATAATGTCAATTATATTATGTGCTGATTTATATGCTCTGTATTTCATGTTCGGAATACTCTCAGGTCGCAATACCCAAAATAATTCATGTAAAATTGTTGAACAATGAAGAAATAGTGTCATTTCCCCACTATCTTGTTGTGAACCATTGTAATGCTAATGATTTTGAATTGGGAGAGAATTTAATTGTCCATTTATAATTGTAATAAGTTAAATATTCTATTTTATTCATTCTCAGAAATTTTCAAGTCTAAATTCCTAAGAGTTGTATGCCAAAATGACTTTTAATGAGCAAACAATGACCATTTCCACTCCATTTTGACATATTCCATGGTAATGCTTATTATTTCGAATGGAGGAATGTATCTCTGATAAATATATGATGTATGGACTGTAATTAATGTGTATTTCAAGTCTCATGTTCAGTACTTCAACATTGGAATTCATTTTACTCATTTTTATTGCATTGGAAGAAGATTTGGTGCATTTTCCCCAAGGGTCGAAATTGTGACTTGGGAATTGTTTTGGAAAGAGTCATAACAGCCTGTATAAATTGAAAGATGATGCATATTATAATTTTAAAAGGTCCCTTACACATACCCAGACTATTTTCATAAATTCAAGTGACTTTGGGATCATTTGTGAAGCCATTTCCGGCAATTACCCAGGGGGAATTGGAGCCCCAATTTGGTAATAAAGACTCTTACTTTGAACAGAACATTAAAAAAAAATCAGAAGTAATTGAGAGGTCAAAAAAAATACATGTGCATGATATTTAAGTTATATTATCATTCATGTACCTTCAGAGAAAATTTGGAAGCATTTGGGTCAATTTGGAGGTCTAGACATCAAAACTAGTAAAGAGCCAAAATTGTGAAAAAATTGAAAAATTGGGCATTTTAATAAAATTCCAAAAAGGGACATTACAAACAATATTTGCTATCTACCCGGGATGCCAACCCCATGTACATACACATAAAAAATTAAATTCTTTGAACTAAAAAATGCATACATTATCACCATACAGCAGAAGCAAAACCATACATTCAAGCATTAAGCATGTTCATTGTAATTCAATATCAAATGTAATTGCAAGGAATTAAACACAAGAGTACTTATCTTATGAAGAAGAATGCCCTGCAACCAGCTATGTCACTGCAACGTTCCACCCAACCATAGGGCAGTGTGCTCCTTGTTGCCGCCTTTCACACACCTGGGTCACGTGGCAGAAATCTTCAAGCCACTCAGTGTGTCCTTGGGGGCAAGTCTCGAGTCAAGGCTGTCACCTTGTTCTTGACTCCTCCATTTAGGCTCAACTCCTAATGAAGCCAAGGGGGTTAGACACTACTAAGTTACTAAGGATAATTACTTAGAGTTGTGATGTTAAATTGAATGAATTACTTAGGAGTTTGAAAATTAACTATAAACAATCAAAGATGACAAGA
>LPNX010939775.1:138456-191632 GCA_001517045.1 Pseudotsuga menziesii
TCCACGGCTAACTTCAATGAAGGAATTTCGCATTCAACCGGCAATATTGACTCCACTCCATGAACAAGCTGATATGGAGAAAAACCAGTGGCAGTCTTAACCGCGGTTCGATATGCCCACAAATCAGGGTATAACATAATATGCCAATTCGTCTTGCTTTGTGCGATGGTTCGTTGGAGGATGGACTTAAGTGACTTATTCACTGCTTCAACCTGTCTATTTGCTTGAGGATAGTAAGAAGAGGAGTGCTCTTGCTTATACCCTAGCTTGGATGCCAACTCTTCCATCATACGGTTCTGAAAGTGCGAGCCATGGTCAGTGACAAGCTCTCTCGGAATCCCGAACCGAGTAATGATCTGGTTGAATACGAAGTGAGCGGCTGTCTCACCGTCGGATTTTACAGTAGGCATTGCCTCTGCCCATTTCGTGAAGTAATCAATAGCCACTATGATATGATGGTGCCCCCCAGCCGAAGCTGGGTTGCAATCCATAAAATCTATCCCCCACTTGGTGAAGGGACCAGCGGTGATAATAGGGTGCAACAGGGCAGGCTTCGAGCGCATGTTACGTGCAAACACCTGGAAAGGGTGGCACCTCTTGACCGCTTCAATACAATCCTTGAAGATCGACGGCCAGAAATATCCTGCTCTCAAAATATTTTGAGCTATAGAAAGCCCTGATAAATGACCGCCACACGCCCCTCCGTGGGAATCATTAAGCACTACCTCATCCTCATCGTGAGTTAAACAATTTCGTAAAAGGGAATCTACTCCACGGCGGTACAAAGTATTGTCCACTATGAGGTAGTTCTTGGAAACGTGACGTAATCGACGTCGCTCATCTCGTGAGAGGTGAGTAGGGATCCTCTGTGTCTGAAGATATACAATGATATCCCCGTACCATGGGTCAGCCGTTGAGATTAAGAAAATGTGTTCATCTATGAACGTATCTTCACATACCAACTCCTCAGCCTCGCTCGGAAAATCCGATATGAGCTCTGCAAAGATTAATGATTTCTTCGATTTTGCCGAAACAAATTCGAGATCAAACTCTTACAGGATGACAATCCATTTATTTTATTTTCCCCCAATCATCCTTCGTGTGAGGACGAACTGAAACGGATTGATATGGGCAACAACCAAAGTTTGGAGAAGGAGAATATAATGTCTCAAACGCTGCATAGCATGTACGGTGGCTAAGGCAAGCTTCTCGACATGAGAATATTGAATTTCTGCGTCAATAAGGTTTCGACTCAGATAATAAATGACATGCTCCTGGAGCTCCTCATCTTCCTGAACCAATACCATCCCAATCGTCTCTAAAGACGCGGCCACATATAATAGGAAATCACGGCTATAATCCGGAGGACTAATCACCGGGGCCGATGCTAGGGCTCGCTTAAGTGCATCGAAGGACTCCTGGGCCCGCTCATCCCATTCAAAGGGAGTATCCTTCTTCAAGAGACGCATAAAGCCTCTAGTCAAATTGGAAAAATTGACCACAAATCTTCGTAGGAAGTTTGCCATGCCTTGCAAACACTGAAGATGGCGAATATTTCGCGGGGGAGACAATTGAAGTATTGCCTCTACCTTTAAAGGGTCAACTCTTATCCCCTCTTTCGAAACGATGAATCCTAACAAACGACCTGACTTCATGCAAAAGATGCACTTATGAGGGTTCAATCTAACAGCATAATGCCGACATCTTTCGAAAACCAATCTCAAGTGATAAGAATGACGCATCCTCATACGAGAATGAGCAGCGAGGTCATCCAAAAATACTTCAATAATGGACTTGAGATCGTGGAAAATCAAGGTCATCACCCACTGAAACGTAGCTACAGCGTTTTTAAGGCCAAAATGCATTTTTCGATATGCAAAAGTTCCCTGCGGTCTTGTGTTGGTCCTCGGGTTTAATTTGGATCTGATTATACCCAGAAAATCCGTCCATGAAGGAGAACACCTCGCTACCTGCACACTCATCAAAAATCTGATCTATAAACGGTGTGGGGAAGTTATCCTTAGGATAGGCACGATTTAAATCACAGAAATCAGTGCATATACGGATCGCTCCCTGCTTCTTATCCACCGGAACGGGGTTTGAAACCCACTCCGTCAAGGGAACGAGATAGATGAAACCCGCTTTCAATAGTTTCTCTATCTCTGCCTTTATGGCGGGTGCTTTCCTAGGATTCACGGTGCGTAAACACTGTCGAACAGGCTTAGCGTTGGGGTAAGTTTTAATCTCATGTTCGACAATCCGAGGGTCAATCCCTGGCATCTCATTGTAAGACCAAGCAAAAACATCACGAAATTCCTTGAATAGCTCGGTATACTCACGAATCTCATCTTGGGAACAATCCACCCCAATATAAACATTCTCAATCGTACCAGGATTGCAAGAAATGTTGATAGAAATAGTTGACGATATGTTCACCATGTTTCCATCAGCCATCTGACCAGGAGAGCTTAATGGAACCATAGGTCTACCAACTTTCTGACTAAGAATATCCCTATAATCCTCATGCTCCAAACGGTCAAGCTCTGGAAGGAAATATGATCTATGATGAAGTTCCTCCCATGGTGGCTCGACTCTCGACATAGCCTCGATAATCGCTTCATCTGAAGGGAAAACCGTATCAAGACAATCGTGGGCATGAGAAGACTATACTGCCCATGTCGGCAGCACATAGGGGTCTTCCTCCTCCGTCCGCGAAGAGGAAGAACAAGGCTCTGCAGCAGATTCAAGATTAGCTTGGTAAGCAATCATAACTGCAGGCAATGGCACACTCGTCTCGATGGACTCACTTGAAGGACTCGGTGAAGGAAGAATCCAAGGATCTCCCATATGACATGTGCGAAAAGGCACCGATCTCGTAGACGTGGAAGCACCACCGAAACTCGATCCTATCATGAGGATGGGTGCAGCACAACTAAAGGTTCCCATGATGGAAGGATACATTCCTACACCCACACTCCCAGTTGCCAGCTGGGAATGTTCAACTTTCGGAACCGAAGCTCCTGACGATGCGGTAACAGGCGGATTCTTGAATGCCATTTGGTCAATCATTACAATCTTCCCATTATGTGGAAAGCATACTACACGAAACACGGAAGACGCAACGGCTTGCATACTATACATCCAATTCCTTCCCAGTAAGAGATTGTAGTCAAGGGGTGCATCAACCACCTCAACCTCTATCGCAACGGTCTTCCCTCCCAAACGGACTTTAAGAGAAGGAAGTATCCCGTGCGGCCTAAACGATCTCCCATCGAAAGCAGTTAACATGGTCGTAGACTTTGACAACTCAGGAGAACCAAGACCCTTCCAACAAGACAAAGACATCACAAAAGCAGCAGCTCCCTCGTCAATCACAGTACGCTTGACAGTCATATTAAGACACTCTACATGTACCAAAAGGGACACATAATAGGGCAAGCGAGGCTGATGTCCTGCGGTTTCAAATTTGATCGTTGAGGAAGAATCATCACCATTCACACCAAGAGCGGAAAGCAAAGCCTTCCTTTGCGACGGACAACTCTGAAGCACCTCCAATGCAGACATCGCACAAGGAGTATGACCCAAGTCCTCGACAACTGAATAGTTTTGGGCGGCTCGAGCATTTGGATTATGCCCTGAGCGCTTAAGTACCCCCTTAGGAATGCGAGGTGCAGCTTCAGGTTTATCCATACGTTTATCCACCGGTTTATCGGCCGGTTTATGATTTTGGATTTGCTCCATTATTCATCAATTTGGATTTGCTCCATTTAGTTCCCACAATTGAGTTGAGGTTAACCCTCCTTGTTGATCATTGGGGGAAAATCCCCATAGTTGAGGGGCACTAGGGTTATTAGACTCTCCTCGAGAAGTCGGTCATGGTAAGTAAGTGTCTAATAATAAATTAGTATAAATAGAGAGTGAGCCTCTCTATTTGTCATGCGCACTCACCCAACTATAGTGCATAGGTGAGAGAGAGAAGAGCTCACACAAGTGAGAGAGAGAAAAACTGTTGGAGATCATCTTTTTGTCTTTGGGTTTTACTGCTGCCATTGGTGCTCATTCTATCTCTGAGGAAGTTGCAGGGTTTTATCCTTTATGGTTTCCTTGAGGAAAATATTTTTCTATTGTCTCTTGTGATTGATTGTTGTGCATGTTACTCTCTCACATAAGATCCTAACATCATGATGATTAAATGATAAAAATCTAACATAGAATTAGAGCTAACTTGAGAAGAAGATACTATGTAGCTGCAGAAGCTATAGCTTCTTATTTTTTTGGGTCTCTCTCCACAATCCATCAGAAAAAAGAGTCTAGTCTAACTCTCCATTGAATGGCGCATCTTTCTGTCAAAGCGGAAATTGATTCCGGGCATTTTCAATTTTTGCTGCAGGAAATTAGGGATTTTTACAGAAGAGGAATTTTTGAGTGAGCCCGCCATAGGATTTCTCTCTATTATCTTTATGGTTGTTTTTTCATTTTTATCCTAGGGTTTTATAGTTGTTTGTTTATGTTGAGTTCATTTCTTTAATTTTACCTTATTTTATACCCTTGAGTGTCATAATTTTTATCATTTTTATTCTGATTTCCTTTGAAGGCTCAAGTCATTTATTATCTAAAGTTATGAACCTATATCAAGAGCAAGAGGTTTTATGAAAGATCAAATTGGGTTATATAAACTGGTAGCGTTTCTTGAACTGTCATCATTTCTTAAAATATTGCATTAATGGTTTTATTCATGCATATCATTTGTTTTGAAAAAAATGTGACAATGAAACGATGGTATATGGATGTATGCAAATATATGATAAACATTATATATTTGACAGGCTCTGTACTATGGTTTAAAAAGCATCATTATTATTTTTTGAAGGCAGTCATGTCTAAATAATGATTTTATACATTGTGTCACTCATTTGCCTTCACAAATGTTCTTCATATGAAATCGAGGCATTTGGTGTAGTGAGTAATGGTACCCATGTTGACAGTATTGACAGTTGACAGTGATGTTCTATATTTCCCTAAAACCTATCATATTAATGTTCTCAAATTCCATTTAGTTCTGTGAATTTTATATTTTGAAGAGTTTGCAGAATGCCGAAAGTTACAGTAGAAGAATATTCAGAAATTGTGGTCAAAAGAAGACTAGGAGGCCTGATTTGCAGACTGGAACCCGATAACACACAATGGATACTGCAATTTCCAAGGTCAGCCCAAATGATGAAAAATGCAGGATGGTTTGTTTTCTGTGAAAATTTGCAGGGTTATCATACACAAGTGACTATGGCCTTCATCAAAAATTACAAACATGGAGTGGTTCAGCTTAAGAGTTTGAAGATCATGGTGAATGAAGAATCTATTGCAGAAGCATAGGGGTTCCAACACAAGGAGAAAGATGGTTTAAGAAGCTGGATTTTCAAGGTAACTATGGTGAATTTTTAATGCCAAGGTTTGAGAAATTAGACTAGAAGAATGGTATTCATGTGAGCAAGATAAAACCCAATTGGCAAATTCCCTTAGAAATGGTTCAAAATTATATTACATGCAAAGGTCGCTATGATAAGGTTCTTAAATGTCATTTAAGGTTGTTGATGCATCTCAATGGAAGCTTAAAACTAAATATCCCATTTTATCTATTGAAGAGCCTGCAAAAGATGGTTACATGGGTTCGGGCTCATCCAGAACATACTACTCATTCTATATACCATCATGGTTTTATAAAATTGTTGCTGATTTCACAATTGCATAGAGAAGGATGAACTTGGGAAAGTTTGCTGTAAGAGTTAGGGTTTGAAGAAAGGACCAAAGAAATGGAAAAAAGGGTAACAGAAGACTTGAACCAGCAAACGGGAAATCATGAAGAACAAACTAAGTATGTTGCAGTAGAAGGTAAGAGTTTTGTTGAAGAACCAAATCAGAATAATTTGTTTCCTGAAGTTTCAGTCACAGATGAAAACCCTAAAACATTGTGTATGATATTAAAAAATGTACTTTCAAAGAATGAAGCACAAGTTCAGCTTTTGAAATCAGAAAGGATCAGTATAAAGCATGGGACTAGGCTAAGAAGTAAATTACAGGCAGAAATGGAATTAGTGCATGAAAAATGTGAAGAAATTGTGATGATAAATTATTCTTTCAGCGAAGAAACTGTACACGCCTCCAAGGGTCAACATTGCTTATATAATGAAGATTGCATTGATGTTCAAGGAGTTGCAGGTTCTATACTTGAAATATTTTGCAAAAATAAACAAGTATGTTCAGAAGATTGTTCAGTCTCAAAGCTTCCACAAGAAAATGAGGTCCTTATGAGAGAAGAAGCTATTGAGATAGCTCCAGAATTGAGCCAGATTAGGAAATCTTTGCAGACATATAAGGAGCAAACCAAGTTTCTACAAAGTATTAATGAGAATTTAATGACTGCAAATAAAATCTTACGAGAGGATTTGGAGGAGAAGGAAGCATATTATCAGAAGTTACTGTCAATATCTAAAGACATATTGAAAGAGAAGAGAACCATTCAGAAGCAGCTCGAACACATGAAGACTCAAAGTAAGGAGGCGCACGATCAAATGGAGAACAAAGATGTTGAGTTTTCCAGATTGCAAAAAAGATCCCAGTTTTTGAGTGATCTAACTGTCTTAGCAGAGACTTCTAAAAGTATTTAGAATTAGTTGGCTTTTGAAAACAATTAGGGATTGACAGATGTCTATTTCTATTTTTATTTTGTATTACACTTGTATTAATATTGTTTTAAGAAAATCGACTTTGTTGTTTTTGAAAGAATTCGATCCATAGAAATAGGATCTGATAACTATCTCAAAAACTCTCAAGTTTTGTATATAAGGGATAGTAGCTAGATATGAAGGGTGGAAATTGGAGATGGGAATCCAATTTTGATGTATACTGTATGACATGAAACTCTCTGCATCTTCAATATAGGTTCTTCTTTGATATGATTATGGTTACAAGCCGATTTTGTATTTTTATGAATTGTGATTTTTATGATTTATCCTGTGTATGGTAGAATACAATCCATTGCATGATTCTTGTAATAAAATACAGTCATCTTTCAAATATTTAGTGACTGAGTCAGTTTTATTCCATAAATTTGTGCTCATAGTTCCCTGATATTGAATTTTGTATTCCACTTTATGTCATACAGATCTTTAATAGTTATGTGATTTTCCTATATCTTTGATTATATACTAATTCAGTCTTGATTTTGATTTTATTGAATTATTTTTAAAAGATTTCTTTAAGATTGAACCCTTGTAGTCTAGGTTCAACTTTAGGGATAACACTCTCCTCATTAAAAACAAAGTTTAGAGACCAAGTTCAAAGTTTTTGGTTGAGTAAAACTCCAGGAAATTCAAACCCTAGTTTGACCCGGGGCCTCAAAAACCCTAAAATACTAAAACGGGTAGTTTTGGTACATTCGCTATACCTCGGGATTGAAGAAGTCTCAAGGGTTGAAATTTTCACAGGCCGAAGATAAAATCTTAATGTACCATATATAAAAATTGCAGCCTCATATTCATTATATTATTGGATATATGATTCCTTCAAATTAGGGTTCAAGCCTCTTCCAGGATTCATCCCTAAACAGGACACCTAAGGAGAATTGCTATATCTCGGGCTACGAAGGTCCAAATGAAATTTATAAAGATGTTCCAGATAAGGCATGGACTATTATATCATGGCATGGATTCATGCCTCCAAATCATTGGCTCAATTTATACCTCCAAATTACAGGTTTGATTCATACCAGTCCTAGTGTTTGCTAAGGAATAACCTCCAAATCGTGGGCTATATTCATACCTCCAAATCACGAGATGGATTCGTATCAATTCTAATTATCACTAAGGAATAACATCCAATAAAATTATGGGATGGATTTATACCTCAAAATCATGGGCTGGATTCATATTAGTCCTAGTTTATTGAGTGCTCAAATATTATTAGCTATCCAACTTTGTTTTATTGGAGAAAGATCAAAGAGGCGTTCAATTCAAAAAGTAGTATTCATGCATGTTTTTTGTTTTGGCACAAACACTAGAACTAGTTTTCCTTCATTTGCATGTTGATTTATGGATTTGTTCCTTGGCTTCATCATTTCTTGCATTCAATCCTAAAAGTTATATTCATAATTTTAATTTCAATTCTTATATGCAAGAAATATATCTTAATAGTGTATTGGAAGTGACATGAACATGGGTGAAAATATAAATCCTTATTTACATACCCTATGTATTATCATTACCATGAAATAATACCATATCAATTTCACCATCTGTGTATCTTTATAACTATCATATGCTTGAAAATTAATAATGGATATTTTCCCTCTCTTGTACAGATAAAAAAATAGCTATAACCCAAGAAAAGGTAACTAAGAATAAACATAGATAAAGTGGAAGAAATTCATTGCATCTTGTGAATGATTTAAATCCAATGTATGCATATGATGGTATGGTATTATTGGAAAGTGAGAAGAATTTTTCTATGTTAATATGGGTTCAAACATCAATGATATTTTTTTTGGTAGGAGTGTAGGGAATTCCATCCACAAAGGTTTTCGATTTTTCATTTTTATGGAGTTTCATTTATTAAGATTATAGAAAACAACATATCTCTATGGCTATACTTGTATTTACTTGATATAAATTTGGTAGATTAGCAGGCTATGGTATAAACCATCTGCAATTCTCATGTTTTTAAAGCATTGCAATGACTATTGGACTATCAATATTCTGCATTATATTACATTGATCTCCTGAATCGATTTCCTTTTATGCAATTTACCTTCCCCATTACTAGTTTGTTGGGTCTTCCACTATACAACACAAAAAATTGATTAGCCACCTCTCCAATCTTGGTGGAATCATTATTACCATTAGAACATTATTTTATTTAGCAACATGTTAGCTTATACGAAGATGCATTGGGGATCCTATTTGTTATAACTTAATAATTTGATATAAAGGGGTATTAAAAATGGGTTGATAAAAATGGATACTTGCAATATCAACGAAAATAGGGGTTTTCTAAATTAGAAAGGTATATTGGGAGGGGGGTTCAACAATAAAAATTTAGGAGGTATTTTCCAATATTTAGTTAAATTAGGGGTATTCTTTAATATCCTACGAACGGTCGTTCTATGTAACGAGTTCATAGAGTGAGCCCCCCTTGATGTGTAAGTCGTTCCATGTTCATAATAGAGATCACAGTGTCCTTTATAAAAAATATCATGTCGGGTCAATTTAGATTTAAAATATTTTTTAGAACCACATATATAAGACTACAAATTAAAACCATAAATAATTCGTTCACATTTCCTAAACATTTCCACCATTGGTCGTAATCTTTCCTCCACGCCTAGCATTACTCACTTTATATTCATGGACGACATTCTTATTTTTGGTTGTGGCTAGAAGGAGGAATGGAAACATTATAAGGATTTATTTGATCTTTTATGTGGGGCTATAGGAATGTCAATCAATATTCAAAAGTCTCATTTTCTCACATCTGGGATGGACGATCCTACGTGGGACAAAATTTTAAACTTTTTTCCTTGTACTTATTATGAGATAAACGAAGGAATCAGATATCTTGGTTTTTTTTATAAAACCAAACTGTTATGCAGACAAGGATTGGAACTGGCTGTTGAAGAAGTTTGACTTTAGAACCAAGTGTTGGGCCTTCCATTGGCTCTCCTTCGGGCTTCGTTTAGTCTTGGCATGTGTTGTCCTCCAAATAATACCTGTATATTGGTTTTCCCTTTACATTCTCCCCCATTCGACTGTGGATCAGCTAAGAAGAAGAATTTCAAACTTTATTTGGTCTCTGGGCTCAGATTCTAAAAACTTTCATCTAGCGGCATGGGATTCTATAGCTCTGTCAAAGTATTTGGGAAGATGGGGATCAAAAGACTTAAAAATGCTTAATATTTCCCTTATCGTAAATATCCTATGGAGCTCTCTCTTCTATATAGGTTTATGGAATAAAGTCATAAAGAGAAAATATATCAGATAGTGGTCGATGGAGAGTTGGTTTAGAGACTCATATGCAAAGTACCAAAGGGCCTCTTACCTTTGGAAAAGTATTTTAAAATCCTTTCCGGGTATTAAGGAACACATGAGCTCGACTATTGGGCATGAATTACGAATCTTTATCAGCATTGACCCAATTGTAGGTGTAAAAGGAAGTGTTTTTTATCTAGATCGTTGATTTCTAAACTTCACCGCATAAATTTGTGGGTCATCTATTAGATTTGGAAATATTCAGATGATGGTTTTGGTTCATGGATAAAGGTTGAAGACTTACTTACTCCAGCAGACCTTTAAACTGAATGGACCACTTTCATTGCCTCTCTATCTCATGCAGGATTATTCCTCGGTGAGGATGCTGACTCTTTGGTTTGGGAGAAAAATGTTTTGACTAGAGTGGTTACTATGAATCATGCCTATGAATTTTTAGTGACCCGGATGAGCCTCCATCCTCTAAGATGGTGGGTCAATGGGTTTTGGAAAGGCTCTATGCCTCTAAAATTCAAATGTTTTTTCTAGTTACTTCTCCACAACAAAATTTTGGTTTGGGAAAATATTCAAAACAGAGGATATTTTGGTCCAAGTATGTGTTCCTTGTGTAGATCTGACTTAGATTCAGTCGAACACATTTTTCTGCATTGTTCATATTTCAAAACACTTTGGAGAGAGATTAACTACCACTTTTCTTTATCCTTCAATTGGGATCTAAGTTCTATTGAAGACTTATTTCTCTCTTGGTTCAGAAGCATAAAGAAGTGGAAGTTTCTTCCTTATCTTGTTTATTGGGAAATTGGAAAACCACAAACAAACGCATTTTCCAAAATATTTCTCCCTCAATTCTAAACATTGTTTCTAATATTGTGGCAGGCATTCTAGAATGGAACATATATTTTTCCCAAAAAGTTCAAAAGATTCATATAAACCTGATGTTGGAATCTGATACCATATATGGATTCTTTGATGGGGTCGAGCAGGCTGGAAATTGTGATACTGGAATGATCCTGTATATAGATGACTTTCATAGTTTCCAATGTTACACATAAATATTGTCATCATTATGTGATGAGGTACCAAACATCAACAAATGCCCTCAATTCCCAAAAACTGAAGTTGGAAATTGGCCCAAATCTATGATTTGCATATTTTAGTCTAGCACCGCCTTTTCCCTTAATGCAAGATGTGTTATCCTCTTCAATAACACTCATTTCCTCTTAACAATAATCAGTGGCACCGCTTCCTGTCTTTTATCAAATAGCGGTTCCACCCTGGTAACGCTCTGTCAACATGGAAGAGAAGGGGTGCTTGAGTCAAAAAGTCAAAAAAATGAAGATTCACGAGGCTTCTCGAAGGATTACTTTGTGACACCCTCATCCCTGCTCCTGTGGACCACCTAGACTCGAGATCCCCCTTAGTAGAATCTCCCTTCCAGCTCACCCACCATTTTCTCAACCATCCCTATCCTCCAAAGTCCTATAAAACCCTGCTCATACCCCATGGTTGAGAGAGAGAAAATATATGTTGTTGCATTGATATTCTGGCCAAATCTAGGGTGAGCATAGAGGGAGCACATTGGAGCTTTTGAGGATAAGGAGTGGAATGTGAAGGAGCGTCACAACACTAAGGCAATGGTTGTAATATTTCTTCTTAATTTTTAATGCAAAGATGGTTCCTTTCCCATAAACTATATTATGTTTTGATCATTCTTTTTATTACTGGATTCCTGAGTCACTAGCATAGAACTATGGATTATATTTCGGTACCTTTGATATTGCCTTTTGTTGGAGGATCAAGTCAATAAGCCGACTTGAATGATAGCCAACTAAGTCAGTCAGTTGACTAGTTAGAGATTAGATCGGCCACCTAAGGTCGTGTCGGTTGAGTGAACCGACAAGTAGTTATTTGTAAATGTTTGTAATTCATATATATTAGGCTATTGAGCTAGATGAGAACTCAGTTTAGTTCTTGGTATTGTATGGACCCTCTCTTGTTAATATAATCTATTATTCTATATACTTGTTCTTATCTCTTGTCTCTGTGAATGTGTGTTTTAGTATGTATTATTGCTAACCTTATGTGATCTATGATATTACAACATTGGTTTCGTTGTCGGGACTTGAACCCGGGTCTCTCAGGTGAGAGCCGAGTATCCTAACCAACTAGAGGATGTATTTGCTAGAGACTATAAGGATCTTAAAGTTCTAGTACATGAAATGGGCGAAATGAAGATCGACATAAAACCTAATGTTCGACCTGTCAAGAAATGACCATATAAACTAGCTCATAAATACAAAGAAATTTTGGGTACCTCCTTGTTTCTTTGAGATGAAGAAACGTTTTGTTCATGGGGGAGATGTTGGAGGAGCAAGTCGGTAAGCTGACTTGAACGATAGCCGACTAGTTAGAGATTAGGTCGGCCACCTAAGGTCGTGTCGGTTGAGTGAACCGACAGGTAGTTATTTGTAATTCTTTGTAATTCATATATATTAGGCGGTTGAGCCATATGAGAACTCGGTTCAGTTCTCGGTATTGTATGGACCCTCTCTTGTTATTATAATCTGTTATTTTATCTACTTCTTCTTATCTCTTGTCTCTGTGAATGTATGTTTTAGTATGTATTATTGGTAACCTTATGTGATCTGTGAGATTGGAACACTTGTCTAGTTGATGTGTTTGTGCAGGTACATCCATGGAGACTCATCACCATAGGATACACTTATGTCATACTTCACAACAACCAAAGGAATCATTCCATATGTCTAGAAGCTCTAGGGGAAGTCTTCCATCCTTTGTCTCTCATTTGTTCTAGATCTGAACCATTCAGACTAGAGGAACAACTCTTGTCTGCAAGAGGTGCAATATTCCTAGCAACAAATTCGGCTACTCCACTGGGAATGAACATTTCATACCATCTGATATTCCTTGGTTTGCAAATTCTTGTCTGAAAACCAAACTCCAACATGTTAGTGATCAGATCCACTAGATCTTCTAGTAAGATCGTGGCTCATTTTGACCAAATCTACTCATATATGAGATACTATTGCTAGCCGTATTTAATTCCATGTTCTATTTTATGATTTGATGCCAACGTTGCCGCACCTAACTCTCTCTATTTCACCATTTTTCTTTGTGTTGACATCTACAATAGTCACCATGCTTACACAGAAGACAAAAGGCAGTGCCACTGCCTTTGTGCAGTGGACAACAAGTGGTTCCACCGCTCTGTCAGAGTAACAAAAGGAGTTTTTGAGATGGTAATGCTCTGTCATCAATACTCATCAAGCGGTGCCAAGTAGGGTTTCTAGAACCCTGTGATTTCAAGACTCAATTTATGTTTCTTTCTATTTTGTGTGTTTTTGGGCTTCATTTATGATATTTATATTGTTCAAATTCAGAGTCTAGAGTGGTGAATGCTTGCTTTGCTTCAATTCAAAGAGCTAGGTTGTACCCATCAGTTTAGCTGCTTGTATGCTTGGGTCTTATTTTTTCAAAAGGAGTGCTTGGAAATGAACGTTGCTAGATCTCTTTTCATCATTTGATCAAACTGAAAAGGAAATTTTTTCTTCGTGATTTTTGCTTTTGTTCTTTGTGAGTTTTGTAAAAGATTACTTTTTTCCTTTAGTTCAAAGATATTTTTTTTTAGATTTGAGCATTATTGTTTTGAAACACGAACTTTTGGAACCCTGACTAGCTTCACAGGATTTCAGATATCCTTGTTCTTCTTTCCATATTCTATGTTCTTTCTCATGAAAAAATGTATCTTAGATATAATATTAGATCTTTTATTTTTGTGAAGAATCTTGAAAATTGTTTAGTGTGCCATTGTAGAGCTAATATCTTTATTTTTAGGAAAAGATATCTCATTTCTTCCTTATGTTCAAATGTCAGTTTAGAAGTGTGTTGCTTGCTTGTATTTTCGGAAGAAAAAAAAAAGGTTCAATGTATTTGTGTGGAATATTATTTTGCTTTTAAAACAGAATTGAAACACTCTGTCCTTCCCGTAAGTAGGGCATACTTTCAATGGTAAAGTGAAATCATTAGAGGAAATTTGGGGTCTAAAATGGGCCTTATAAGAAAACGTGCCAAAATAAGTTTTTGTGAGTTGGAATTCAAGAACCAATAGAATTTCAATAAAATAAGTCAACCATAATGGTTGAATTGACATATTTGTCATTAAAAAAAATTATTTTTTTTGTTCGTATTTTCGACATATCTCATTGTGTTTTTACTCAAATTTTGATCGGGAGAGCTCGTTGGATGCGGAATTTGATTTTGCATCCAACGAGTACCCACACTTAATACTTTTGACGGACCCCGCTATCCCAAAAACAAGAAATACCTGGAAAAAAAAAAAGTGATGATGACATCATCATCACATTTTTCAGGTATTTATTATTTTTTGGGTAGCGGGGTCCATCAAAAGTATGCAGTGTGGGTACTCGTTGGATGCGGAATCAAATTCTGCATCCAATGAGCTCTACCGATCGAAATTTGAGTAAAAACACAAGGAGATATGTCGAAAATACGAACACAAAAAGTAATTTTTTTCTTTCTTCCTCCAAAATTAATCAATATTATTTTATTATTTTAACTATTATTTTATTATTTTCCTTAGGAGGCCCATTTTAGACCCCAAAATTCCTCTAATGATTTGCACACTCATACTGCATGGTTTTACATTTATGTACACACTCCATGCACTCACCTAACCATTGAACATAAAATTAACGAAAGCTATAGGTTAAAATTTTCTAGTAACTTGAGTGATAGGTTAGAGATGTGTTTCGACGTATTTAAGCATAGGAGCTATCGTTTATTTCCTGTACTACATCCCAGGGATCATGTGGTTCTTCCAAGTACCACGGGTATATCGAACGGTCTTTCACGCACCCTTGAGGTATATTGAAAGTTACTTCACGTACTCATTTGTATATCGAAAGGCCCCTTTCGAACGGTTGTGCATTAGACAACACTACTATGGATTTGAGCTCCCACATGCCTTGCATATATCGGGAGACCCTTCTAGGACTCCTTAAACCATATAAGAAAAAATGTTTGGCCATATTGTCAGCACAATATACCGATAACAACACTCGGGGAGACTACTACGCACGAACCATCCAGGTAATCAGGTATTCAGGAAAAGGACAATCCCAATCCTCCTTGTCGTGCTTTACTGTTGGACTCTATGGAATATAGCAAGTTAAAAAGACTTGACAATCCTAGTGAGGAACCAACTTTTATAATCCCCTCCTGTAACCTAAGTCTTCTTGTGGCCTTTAGCTTATGTAGGAGAATTTTGTGTGTTTTTTCTAGTTTTTAGAACCATAGGTTGGGATTTTAGTGACCATCAATCTGGCTAAGTCTTTGAGACGATCCAAAAGAGTGCAAGGCTTTCCACCTGGCCTCCCTCCTATTACAGGATAAATAGCAATGGAATCCACTGACCAAGGAGCTGTAGTTGATTATCATTTGCAAGACAACCCAGCTATGGAAGTATGGGAAGAATTCACTACATACAACAACCCTTTAGTCGAACAGCCTCCTACGGTTGATACCACCTTCCACTTTACAATGGAAGGTCATGTCGGTTCATCAAATTGGGTTGATCTCCCATCTGATGGTATAGAGGGAATAGAATATGGCCTTAATACTGCTTTTTGGAGAACCTCTATGGGTCAAGCGATTTCCAAATTTGGGATTACTAGACCGTCCTTTTTTAACCCTTTGAAGAATGAGGAAATGTATAAAAGGATGTTGGAGCATTTACAAAATTTTCAAGAACACCTTGCGAACATCATTGCTTTGCCTCTTCCTCATAAGGAACCCATGTCGGCTCTTTTACCCCATCTTTCTGAATCAACCCATTTTGGATATCAGTATTTGAGACGATCCATAAGAGTGCAAGGCTTTCCACCTGACCTCCTTCCTATTACAGGAGAAAGAGCAATGGAAGCCACTGACCAAGGAGCTGCAGTTGATTCTCATTTGTAAGAGAACCCAGTTATGGAAGTAGGGGAATAATTCACTACATATGACAACCCCTTGGTCGAACAACCTCCTACAAGTGATACCACCTTCCACTTTCCAATGGAAGGTCATGTCGGTTCGTCAAATTGGGTTGATGACTCATCTGATGATACCGAGGGAACAAAATATGGCCCTAATTCTCATTTTTGGAGAACCTCTATGGGTCAAGCAATTTCCAAATTTGGGATTACTAGACCATCATTTTTTAACCCTTTGATGAATGAGGAAATGTATACAAGGAGGTTGGATCATTTACAAAATTTTCAAGAACACCTTGTGAACATCATTGCTTTGCCTCTTCCTCATAAGGAACCCATGTCGGCTCTTTTACCCTGCCTTTCAAAATTAGTCCCTTATGTAGATTGTTCACTCTCAACGTCTCAAGCTACTCATATTTTGTCATCACCGACTCAAGGATCGGTAATTCCTAATCCATGTTAGCCCTCCAACCCTGTCACTATAGTTCAAAATGCTAGGTCTTCTTTCAGTCCTCTTGTATCTTCTGCCAGTAGGGGAAAACCTTCAACCCAAGTTTCATTAGTAGTCAGTGGAGTCACATCCAGTATAAGACAGACCCCTACTATAGGACAGTCAGCAGTTACAGTTCCTTCCACGACAACTAAAACGGTTACTCCCCCTTCTAGTACAGGACAACCCTCAAGGGTATGCCCTCTCTCTAGTTAAACTTCTTGGGGATATACTCACCCAGGAAACCTACCTTCCATAAGTAATGTAAATTTTCAACCTATGTCTACAGAAATGGTAAATATCGGTATGCCTTACCTCGGACGCATGTTTACCCCTTGGGGGTATCCAAATTGGTCGTACGTACCTATGCCTAGAGGGACACCTGTCAATACTGCTAGAGGATATTCTATCCCATGTTATGGGGGGGAACCTAGTGGAGGCCCACCTAGAAAAGTCTCACTTGGTGGAGGTCCTCCTTATGGTGGACCTCCACCCAGTTGACCACCTCCTGGAGTACCACCACCTTCTGGGGGGGCACGTCATGGAGGACCACCACCTTCTGGTGGACCATCTTCTAGAGGACCACCATAGGGAGCGCCACCTTATGGAGGCCCACCTGGTGGAGGACCACCTGGTAGGGGCCCACCTAGTGGAAAACCACCACCACCACCACTTGATGAAACCCTCCTCCCAGAGGCCCACCTCCATCAAGAGAATCTTCAGGAGGATCATCTGTAAACCTGATTACTCAAAAACCAGTGTATCAATCAACCGATAGTACTACTGATATGCAAATTCCTTATCAATATGACCAGTACATGTAACCTAAGCGGAAACTTTGGACTTACCTGATCTGTCCAAGTTGATTAATGATCCCATTCAGCATAACCCTTCGTGGCCTACCATTTCAGTAAAGCTACCATCAGATATCTCAAAATTTGATGGGAAGTAGCAAGAAGACCCTAAAAACCATGTTATGAGCTTCCATCTATGGTGTTGTTCCAATTCTTCGATGGATGACTCGGTCCACCTAAGGCTCTTCCAACGAACTTTCACTAGTACGGTTGCGAAGTGGTACATTGAAATTCCACAACATTCATTTATGGAATTTAGCTCATTGGCGACAGTTTTTCTGACTCATTTCAAACTTTACATTCATTATGAAATGGGTACGGATCTTTTAACACCCCTTCGTCAAAATAATTCCACACATATTTCAGATCATTTCCATGATTGGAGGAGACAACGAAGACTTATCAATTCCCCTATTCTCGACATGCACAGATTGGTTCATGAAATCCTTGTTTCCTCCCATTTCCTAAGATGTGGTTGTGGGTGGTGTTGTTACTGAAGAGAAAGCTATCAGTCATGGTCAGTATATGGACTTGGTTTATTCCCAGTCCAAAATTTTGTATGACCTAATCCCTTAAGCTCCTCGGCCCAGCACTGACCCTACTAAGCCACCTACATAAAAAATTTGTTGATGTGGTTGTAGGTTCAATCCAACCCTCGTCAGCAACTAAGCTTTCCAAGCAACAAAATTCTTCTTCTACTAATCCTTCTTCTCCGACAGTTTCCACCGAGGTAAATTCCATTCAATCTGTAGAGACACCTGAGAACAAGAAGAAAGGAAAAGGAAAGAATAAAAAACCTAGAAACCAGTAGGAGAATCCCAAGGCTACGGCCCCAGAGAATGAAAATAAAGGGAAAAGGAAGGCTAAGTATCCATGCTTATTCTGTGGTAATGGCTACTTCAGGAACAAGTGTCCTTTCCATTGAGAGGTTAGTAATTTTTTGAAGAATAACCCTACACCTACAGTACTTACCGACCCCTTTCCCTCGCAACAACAACTGATAGATGACATGTCCTCTCAGGGAACCTCTAATTCTACTGAAGAAATCAGAATGATGTCCTCAAAAATTGTTAATTTAAGTACTCATATTCAGTCATACAACAAGTTAGTAGAAAAGAAGGAAAATAATCCTTCTCTCGAGAAAGCCCCTTCCACCAGTTCTCCTCCATCTTTGTCTAATGGTCCTCTCACAATCGAGAAACCTAATCTCGATTTGATTTTGCGCCCACCCAAGAGTACCCTCAAGAAATATGTTTTTAATCCAAATGCTAGAGCTGCACAATTATAAAACATTGCTGAATATTTAGCTCAAGCACCTTGAGTGATGTCTATCCTTGAGGTACTCCAAAGTTGTCCAACGAAGCACAAAAACCTATTAACAAAATTGGGGGCATTCGACCCAGATAATACCAACCTAATCCATTTTAAAGTGGATAACTATAAATCCATATTACCCCGCCAACTCATGTTTCAAATAACAACTAGAGTAGTTGGGAGGAAGGTCCATAGGACCATTTTTGGATGAGGGAGCTTCCACCCCAGTTATGTCTATGACTTGTTGGAGAACCATCGGTTCTCCCGAGCTCACAAAGTCACCTACAACCTTGAAATATTTTGATGGAAAAGGTTTCCAACCTCGTGGTCTGTTACTATCCCTTTCAGTTGATATTGGGGGCAATACTATTTCCATTCAAGTGGAGGTAGTCGATGCCCTGTTAGATCACAATATTCTATTGGATAGAAACTAGTTCTATGCCATGATAGTTGTCGCTTCGACATTATTTCAAACCCTCAAATTCCCTCATTTTGGGAAGATTATGACAATCGATCAACTCGATTTATGCACACCAGATGTTTCCACCCACACTACAAATAAAATCCCTATGCTAGGTCAATCACCCCCGCCTTGTCAATCGATTGGGGTAGGTATGTTGAAGGGTTCCACCTTTATGGGAGTGTTTCCCTTAGCCGCTTGTAGTACATATGTAGAAACTATAAATATGATTTCCATGACTAGCCATAGTCATAGAGGAAAAGAGATTGTTGAGTCATCCTCTCTTGGCCCCCATGAAGCACTTTATGATGTTATTCAATATGCTTTTGATGACCACTCTAATTATCTTCATCTAGTGGCTTTGGATCCTTACCACCTACCTTATTGGCTAGAGCCCTCTCTCCCCAATCTAGACTATCTCTCCTAGAATTTTCCATCAGATTAGTCCATCATGGAGATTATGAGTGCGAACAAACCTATATGGGAAAACCATAATCATCAATCCTCTTTCCTTCCCAATACTAGTTCGGTAGACTTTGACCTTTTATCTCTTATTAGTACTGATATTTTCACTAATCCTCAAACACCTGTCTTGTTGCAAGATACGGATTCTGAAGGGAATATTTGCAACATTACTCAGATAACCCCTATTGACATATTAGTCAATCTCGGAACTATTGAGCACGTTCATGTAGGCCAAAACTTCTCAACAGAAGAAGCTAAAAGCTACAGAGATTTATTCAAAGAGTTTCATGATTTTTTTTCCTAGACATATGAATAAATGTCTGGGATTTATCTATCCATCGTAATACAAGAGATCAAAACCTATCCCACGACCAAACCAGTCCAATAAAAAATACAACAAGACAATCCTAGGAAGGTTGGGGATATTAAAGCCAAAGTGGAAAAACTTCTGAAGGCAGGGTTTATTTATCCCATGCCATTGAAGGATTGGATATCTAATATTTTCTCTATGGCAAAGAAACATGGAACTATTAGGGTTTGTATCGATTTTCGAGATTTAAACAAGGATTTTCCTAAGGACAATTTCCCTACTCTGTACATCGATCAAATCATTGATAATTGTGTTGGGAGTATCATATTTCCTTTCATGGATGGCTTTTTTGGCTACAATCAGATAGAGATTCTGCCTACCGATCAGCATAAAATGACATTCATTTTCCTTTGGTGAACCTTTGCATATCGGAAGTTACCCTTTGGTCTAAAAAATGTCGAAGCTACATTCTAGTGCACTATGTACTATGCTTTTCACGATATCAAGCACATTGTGCACTATGTACTATGCTTTTCACTGGAGGACCATATAGAAAACCTTAGAGACAATTTTCTTAGGTGTCATCATTATAATATTCGACTGAATCCACACAAGTGTGTCTTCTAAGTTGAGACTGGACGTCTTCTTATTTTTGTGGTTTCTAAAGATGGCATCTGGACTAACCCTTTGAAAATTTCTTCTATTCTGGCCTGACCCGCCCCGACAAATATCACAAAACTCTAAAGTTTGCAAGGGAAGGAAAACATTCTCCATCGTTTCATTTGCAACTTTGTGGAAAAAACACATGGCTACATGCATCTCCGAAAGACAGACACTCCTTTCTTTTGGGATGACCAAGCCCAATGAGCTTTTGATAATCTGAAACACACTTTGACACATTCACCGGTGTTGCACCCCTGATGTTATTCAAAAGAATTTATGTTGTATGTTGTTTCCTCCACTACCACCATTGGAATGATTCTAGTGCGGGAATATCCCAATGGCCAAGAACACATGATATATTACCTGAGTAAGAGTCTCATCGACTCTGAAACCCATTACTTGTGTGTGGAGAAGCTAGCTTTCGCTAGGACCATCGATGTGCAAAAATTTTGCATGATTGCATCTTACTACGCACCACGATTGTACTCGCATATTAAAACCCCATGTACTACATTCTGACACATCAGTTATTGGGGAGAAGTATTCCCGATGGATTGTTATCTTACAGGAATTTGATCTTGAGTTCGCTAAGGCCACTTCAAAAAAGTCCTTGATTTTTGTGAAGTTTATGTGCACTCTATGTGTGACCTTCCCTATGCTATGATGGAAGTTGAGCCCAATGGTTCATTTTCGAATGAATTCTTGTTCCTGATCAGCACAACTGATCCATGGTATGGATATTTGATCATCTATCTCGAGACTCATAGATTTCAGCCCGACATAACCTATGGCGATCGTCGTCGTATCCGTCACCACACAAAGTACTATATCATATTAAATGATACATTGTACCGATGTTGTATCGATTCCATTCTTCGACCATGCCTTACACATGAAGACACTGAACAGGTTTTAAATGATTGCCACTCTACAGTATGTGGTGCTCATCTTTCTGGGATGGAGATAGCTGAGAAAATTATTCGCGCTGGGTATTTTTGGCCCTCTGTATTCAAATATTGTCACGAGGAAGTCAAGAAATACCCACCCTGTCAACACTTTTATCCAAAAAAGCGCACCCACCCTTCTCCTTTACACCTTGTCATTGCAATCATCCTTTTTTCCAAGTGGGGTATTGATTTTATGAATTGTAAACCTACCTCAACCAATGGGCACGGTTACATCGTCGTAGCCGTTGATTACTTTACAAAATGGGCTGAGGAAATGGATACATATGTAGAGGATGGAAATACTTCCGCCCTCTTTTGTTCAATCACGTGATATCTAGGTTTGGAGTCCCGCAAACCATAGTCACTGACCATGGATCTCATTTCTGCAATCATATGATGGCCGAGTTAAGTGCCAAACTGGATTTTCGCCATCAAAACTCAACTCTGTATTACCTACAGGCTAATGGTTAGGTTGAGGCCATTTACAAGGTTTTGAAAACCATGTTGTGTAGGATCGTTGGAGACCACAAATCCAACTGGCACTTGACTCTTTTTCCTACATTGTGGGCTTATAGGACTTTAGTCAAAACAACAACTAGCTTCACACCCTTTCAATTGGTTTATGGACTAGAAGTTTTCCTCCTTATCGAGTCTCAAATCCCATCACTCAAACTTGTAGTAGAACTTCTTCCGAACACTCCCACCGAGGAAGAATGGTTTTGGTACTTAACAAACCTTGATGAAAATAGAAGAGATGTTTCCTTGGCTAATGAGGCACACAAAAATTGCATCAAGGCTTAGTACGATAAGTCTGTCCAGCCTCGTGTCTTCAATGAAGGTCACCTAATTCTGAATTACAACCAGAGACATGATAAGCTAGGGAAAGCGAATTTCGACTATATGTGGTACATTCCATTTATCATCACTAAAGTATTAGAAAAGGGGGAGTACAAACTAGTAGACTACGATGGGACACCTTTCGGCCAACCTTGCAGTGGGTTATACCTAAAGAGGTACTATGCATGAAATCATTTATGTATGGTACCTTGTATATAAATGTATATTGAGTGATTTTTTTGTGTGTTTATTTTTTCAATATGTTTTTGAGTCTGTTACATGTAAATTTCATCATCATCATGTGATGAGGTTCCAAACATCAGCATTTTCCCTGAAATCCCGATTTGTGAAGTAAAATAATGGCCCTGGTTTCAGTTCTACATTTTTAAGTCCAACACCACTACTGTCCTTAAGGAAAGAAGCGTTACCTTCTTCAGTAACACTCACTTTCCCTTGATAGTAGGAGCTACCACTACTTATTCCCCTTGTTCAAAGTGCAGTTCCACCATGTCATCGTGTAACTAGGAATTTTGCATTTCCTCTGGTCTGAATGGTTCAGATCCAGGACAAATGGTTCACAATAAGGATGGAAGAATTTCCCTAGAAACTATAAACACTTGGAATGCAATCTTTGATGGAGTGATGTGATTCTTCTCTCATAACAAAAGGTCTCCAAGGAAACATCTGCATAAACACATCAAACACACAAGAGATCAAAGATACCAGAACATCAACTATAGATCTATTCCAATGACTAAGGAATTTGACAATAACATGCAAGATTATAACATAACAATTATATGGGAAAGGAACCAACTTTATATTAATAAAATGAAGAAAGAGTTTAAAACCTATGCCTTAGTGTTGATATGCTCTTTCAGAAAGCCAACATCTTGTCTCTGATAGCTCCAACTTTGCTCCCTCAATCTCTCTTGATTGACTTAGGCCAGAATATCAAAGCAACAGCATAACATTACTCCCTCCTCAACCATGGCGATTGAGCCTAATTTTATAGGCTTGGAATGGATAGGGAAGGTTGATAAATTTGTGGGTGAGGTGGCTAAGAGATCCTACAAGGATGGATCTTAAGCCCAATTGACCCTAGTGATCAAGGATAAGGGTGCCAGGAAGCCTTCTTTTGAGAAGCTTCATGAGAACCTCTCTTTTTCACTTTTTACCAAGGGCACTGCTCCTTATTCACCATGAAAGAGCAGTTCTAGGAAGAACCGTACCTTTATTAAAGGGTAAAGGAGGTTCCACCGCTTGCTTCCAACTAATTTGAGGTGGTGCTGAAGAAGGTACCAATTTTTTACTAAAGGGCTGAGGCAGTGCTAGATTTTCATATACGAAATTGATATTTGGACCAATGTTCTTGCTTCACAATTTGGGATTCAAGGGAAATACTAAAGTTTGGGATCTTATCACATGCTGATGATGATATTTAGGTATAACAAACCTAAAGTCATAGTGGAGGAGAAGCGGTGCCCAAGGTAAAAAGTGAAAAAGAGAAGATTCCATGAAGCTTCTTAAAGGAAGACTTCATGGAAACCTCATCCCTACTCCTGAGGAACACCTGGAATTGAGATCTATCCTTTTGTGATGTCCCCTCCACCTCACCCACCATTTACTCAACCATCCCTATCCTCCCAAGGCCTATAAAATTAGGCTCATACCCCATGGTTGAGAGAGAGAAAAGTTATGATGTTGAACTAAGATTCCGGCCAAATCTAGGGTGAGCATAGAAGGAGCAAGTTGGAGATTTTGAGGACAAGGTATTGGCATGAGAAAGAGAATCACGGCACTAAGGTGAAGGTTGTAAGTTTTCTTCTTTATTTTAATGCAAAGTTGGTTCCTTTCTCATAAAAAATGTTACGTTGTAATCATGAATTTTACTGTTGGATTCCTTAGTCACTGACATAGAATTGTAGATTATATTCTGGTACCTTTGAACTTGTTTTCTTGTTTTGTGTTATTGTGCAGGTACATCCATGAACAGTCATCACTACAGGAAAAAAATGCATTACCCTATAAAAGGACTCATTCGAGATCTCTGCAACTTATAGGGGAAGTATTCCATCTCTATTGTAACTCATTTGTTCTAGATATGAACCATTCAGACCAGAGGAACGACTCTTGTACACAAGAGGTACATTTTTTTAGCAACAAATCCGGTGACTCTGCTGGGGAAGAAAATTTCAGACCATCTTATATTCCTTGTTCTTCAAACCCTTGTCTAAAATCCAAGCTCCAATCTTTCATTGATTAGATCTTCTAGCTTGCCTAGTGATATTTTGGTTCGGTATAGCCAGATCTGTTTAAATCTAAGTCATTATTACCTTTTGTACTTCATATTCCTGTCAAATTCATGATTTAATGCTAGTATTACAGTAAATATCTTTCTCTTTTTCTCCATTGTTTTGTTTTTCATTTCTACAGAAACACCGCACATACACATTGGGAAATAAGCGATGCCACTTCCCGTGCGTTGCTAATCAGTAAGCAATGCCACCGCCTGTGTGCAGTAATTAGTAAGCGGTGGCACCGCCTATGCTCAGTAATCAGGAAGAGTTGTCGAGCCAAACCCACTCTGTCACTAACTCTCCTCAAGCGATGCCAGGTATGCCTTCTACAGGCTTGCCACTTTAAAGCTTTGTTTGATTTTTTATTTCTGTTTTGTGATTTTTTGACTTCATTTTAGAGATCTGAATTGTTAGATTCAAAGTCTGTATGTAGGAAATTCCTATTTTGTTCTGATTCAAAAGGCTAGGGTACACCCATCATTTTGATTGCTTGTATGCTTGGTTTTCATAATCGAAAGGAGTGCTTGAAAGCTAGTTCAGTTAGATCTCCTTTTACTGAATGATAAACTAAAAAGAAATACTTGTGTGTTGGATTTACTTTTTTATTCTTCGTGAGTTTATGAGAGACCTCTATTTTTTTTTTAAAGAAAACTTTTTGTTGAGATTTGATTGTAATTTTGTTTAAAGACAAATGATTGGACCTTTGACTAGACTCATAAGATTTCAAAGATCCATATTCCTCTTTCTTTTTATGCACTCTTGTCTCATCAAAAGAAAAATATATTATAGTTTTGAGTTGGATCTTTTCATTTTTTGAAGAAAATTGAAGAAGTACTTAGTGTGCCTTTTAGTATTACTATCTTTCTTTTTATGAAAAGAGATCTCGCTTTATTTCTTGCTTTCAAAGATCAGTTTTAAGAAGTGTGTTGCTCGATTCAATTAGCGGGAAATATTTTTTTAGTAACACTATTTGGGAAAAAATTTGTTTTAAGACAAAATTGAAAAGAAAACACTTTCTCCTTCCCATAAGTAGGGCATACTTTGAATGGTAAAGTGAAAAAAATTGCACTGTCATAATTGCATTGTTTTACTTTTCTGTCATCACTGCATACATTCGTCTAATCGTTTGACTTAAAATTAACGGTAGATATAGGTTGAAAATATTAGTAAATTGAGTGATAGGTTAGAGACGTGTTTCGGCATCATAAAACGTAGGAGCTATCGTTTATTTCCCGAACTGCAACCCGGGAACTGCGGGGTTCTTCCATGTACCTTTGGTATATAGACCGGCTTTTCATGTACCCTTGAGGTATATCGAAAGGTACTTCACGTACTTGATTGTATATCGAAATACCCCTTTTGAACGATTGTTCATTAGAAAACACTACTATGGATTTGAGCTCCCACATACCTTGTGTATATCAGGAGACCCTTCTAGGATTCCCTTACCATCTGAGAAAAACCTTTTGGTTGTCTTGTTGGCACAATACATCGAGAACAAAACTCAGGGATATTACTATGCACGTGTCATCTAGGTAGTCAGGTATTTAGGTGAGGGACGGATGATCCTCCTTGCCACGTTTTACTATTGGAACCTATGGTATATAGTGAGTTGCAAAAACTTGCCAATCCTAGTAAGGAGCCGACTTTTATCATCCCCTCTTGTCACTTAATTTTTCTTCTCTCCCGTAGATTTTGTAGGAGAAATTTTTGTGTGATTTTCTAGTTTTGAAACCCTAGGTTAGGTTTTAGTGACCTTCCAATCTGGTTGAGTTTCAGTTGATACGGTCCAGAAGAAACTAGGGATTACGACCCGACTTTCCTCCTATCATAGAGGAGAGCCCCATGGAAGCCACAGATCAAGGTGCTGCAATTGACTCCCATGTGGAAGGAAGTCCAGTTGTGGAAGGTGGAGAACAATTCACCATTCACACTAATCCCTTGGTCAAATAGCCTCCTGCAGCTCGAACCACCTTTCATTTTCCAATGGAAGGTCGCGTTGGCTCATCAAACTGGGTGGCAGATCACCCTACTAATAGTCTTGTTGAGACCAGGTATGGCCCTAATGCTCCTTTTTGGAGAACTTCAATGGGTCAATCCCTTTCTGAATTCGGGGTTACCATACCTTCTTTTATGAATCCTCCCATAGATGTCGAATTGCATGAGGAATTGTATAAATGGTTTCAGCCATATTTTTACCATTTACAAATCATTCATGATAACCTTGAAAAATTCATTTCTACAAATGTTCCTCATAAAGAACCTATGTCTTCTCTATTACCCCATATTTTGGACCCTTTTCCTTCTGGATATCGTTCACTTTCCTCGTCTTTGGCTACTCCTAATGTATCATCGGCTCGTAGTTTGGCTACTCATTATCCAGGCCAAAGCTTCAATCTTGCTCCTATAGTTTTGAATCTTGGTTCTATTTCTAGTCCTCCCACACCCTCTATAGCTCGTGGGAATCCTCGGCTCAAGTGGTATCTATATCTTCCAACACTAGGGGGAAACCCACAACTCAAGTTGCATCCTTACTTAGCGGAGTTATTTCTAGAGTCAGAAAAACCCTCGTTGTAGGAAAACCATCAGTGGTTGTTCCTCCCACCAACACCAATACAGTAAACCCTCCATCAAATTCAGGTCAACCCTCAGGGGTACAACCTACACTCAACCAGCCTTCTTGGGGCTATGCTTACCCAGGAAATCAACCCCCTGTAGGAAATATGAATTATCAACCTGCATCTACAGGGTCTATGTATCTTGGAGTCCCTTACCTTGGGAGCATGTTTATGCCATGGTAGACCACCACCTAGCAAACCACCTTCTAGAGAATTTCCACCCTCTGGTGGACTTCCACCTAGTGGGCCACCTTCTGGGAGGCCCACCTGGTGGAGGGCCACCTAGTGAGGGCCCACCTAGTGGAGGACCACCTAGCAAAGTCCCACTTGGTGGAGGACCACCACCACCACCTAGAGGAAACTTTCCTCATGGAGGTCCGCCCCCATCAAGCAGATATTCAGGAGGATCATCTACAAATCCGATCACTCAACATCTTGTGTATCAGTCAAATTATGTTCCTAATGGGGTGCAAATTCCTTACCAATATTACCAGTACATGCAACCTAATCGGAAACTTATTTTCTTGGAAACTTTGGACTTTCCCAATTTGTCCAAGTTGACAAATGATCCCATTTGGCATAACCCTTCATGGCCGACCATTCCAGTAAAGTTACCATCGGATATCCCAAAATTTGATGCGAAGCCGGGAGATGATCCAAAAAATCATGTCATGGCCTTCCATCTATGGTGTTATTCCAACTCCTTGATGGATTACTCGGTTTGCCTAAGAATATTCTAGTAAACTTTGACTGGTACTGCCGCAAAATGGTACATTAAACTTCCACAACATTCGTTTGTGGATTTTAACTCATTAGTGACAGTTTTTCTGACTCATTTCCAACTGTTTGTTCATTATGAAACAGGTACAAATCTGTTGACATCCCTCCATCAAAAAACCTCCACACATATTTAAGATCAATCATATTCATGAATGGAGGAGACAACGAAGACTCATCAAAGCTCCCATTCCCGACATGCTATTAGCATATTGGTTCACGAAATCCTTGTTTCCTCCCATTGCTTGAGATGTGGTATGTGCGGTACTATTACCAAAGAGCATGCTATCAGTCCTGCTCAGTATTTGGACTTGGTCTATTCCGAGTCCAGGACTTTGTATGACCTAATCCCACAAGCTCCTCAACCCAACACTGACTCTACTAATCCACCTATAGAAACTCATGTCAATGAGGTTGTAGGTTCAATCCAGCCCTCATCAGTAGCCAAGCCTACCAAGCAACAAAATGATTCTGCTACTAATCCTTCTGCTCCTACGGTTTCCACCAAGGTGAATGCTATCCAAAGCACACAGATACCCGACAACAAGAAGAAAGAAAAAAGAAAAAACAAAAGACCTAGAAACCAACAAGAGAATCCCAAGGCTATGGCCAAAGAGAATGATAATAAAGGAAAGAGAAAGGCCAAGTACTCCTATCTATTGTGTGGTGGTGATCACTTCACAAAGGAGTGCCCTCATCGTGAGGAGATTAGTACATTTTTTAAGAGTAACTCTACACCAACGGTGCTTACTAATCCCTTCCCATATCAACAACAATTGATAAATCATATGTCTAATAAAGGGACCTCTAATTCTATAGAATAAATTAAATTGATGTCCTTGGAAACCATTAATTTAAGTACTCGTAGTCAATCATACGGCAACCCAATAGAGAAGAAGGATGAAAATCCTTCTTCAAACAAAGTTCCTTCCTCTAGCTCTCCTCTATCCTCATCTAATGACCTTCTTACCATCAAGAAACCTAATCTCAGTCTGATTTTATGCCCACCTAAGAGTACCCTAAGGAAATCTATTTTTAATCCAAATTCCCAAGCTTCACATTTCTACAACGTCTTAGAAGACTGGGCTCATGCACCTTGTGCGATTTCTACCCTTGAGGTACTCCAAAGCTATCCAACGTAGCATAAAAACCTATTAATGACATTGGGGGAATTAGACCCAGATAACACCAACCTAATTCATTTCAATGTGGAGAACTATAAATCCTGATCACCCCACCAACTCGCATTTCAAATTGCAACTAGAGTAATTGGGAGAAAAGTCCATAGGGTCGTTCTAGATGAGGGAGCTTCAACCTCAGTCTTGTATGTATCCTGCTGGAGGGCCATTGGTTCTCCTAAACATATGAAGTCGCCTATTACCTTAAGTGTTTTCAATGGATGAGGTTTCCAGCCTCATAGTCTGTTACCAGCCCTTTTACTCAACCTTGGGGGAAAGACTGTTTCCATTCAGGTGGAAGTGGTCGACACCTCATTGGATTACAATATTTTATTGGGGAGAAATTGGTTTTATACTATGATTGTCATCACTTTGACAGTATTTTGAACTCTCCATTTTCCTCATTTGGGGAATATCGTCATTGTCGATCAACTTGACTTTTGTTCACTAGATGTTGCTACCCCCACTGCAAACAACATCCCTATGCTAGGTTAGTCCCGTCCTCCTTACTAAGTCGATTGGGGAAGGTATGCTGAAGGATTCAAACCTCATGGGAGTGTTTCCCTTAGCCCCTCCTAGTACGGAAGTGGTGACCGTGAATGTGATTTCCATGACTGGCTATAGTCCTAAAGGAAAAGAAGTTGTTGAGTCATCCTCTCTCGGCCCTTATGAAGCACTTTATGATGTTGTCCAATCTGCTTTCAATGCCCATTTTGATGATCTCATCTGGTGGTTTCAGATCATTACCACCTGCCTTACTGGCTAGAACCTTCTCTCCTTACTCTATATTATATCTCCTAGAATTTTCCATCAGATGAGTCCATCATGGAGATCATGAGTACGGATGAACCCGTATGGGAATATCATCATCACCGATCTTATTTTCTTCCTAATGCCAGTTCGATAGATTTGACCTTGTATCCCTTATTAGCACTGATATTGTCAGCGATTCGTAAATGCCTGTATTGTTGCAAGACACAAATTCCGAAGGAAATATTTGCAACATCACTAAGACAACTCTAATTGACATATCAGTTAAGCCCGGAACTGTTGAGCATGTTCATGTAGCCTCGAACTACTCGACAAAAGAAGCTAAAAGTTATAGAAAATTATTCAAAGAATTCCATGATATTTTTCTTGGATGTATGAATAAATTCCTGGGATTGATCCATCCATCGTAGTACATGATATTAAAACCTATCCCACAACAAAAACTGTCCGACAAAAATTGCATCAATTCCATCCAAGGAAGGTTGTGGCTATTAAAGTTGAAGTGGAAAAACTTATGAGGGTGGGTTTTATTTATCCCATACCCCTAACGGAATAGGTATCTAATATTGTCCATGTGGCTAAGAAGCAGGGCAGTATTATATTTTGTATCGATTTTCAATACTTAAACAAGGATTGTCCTAAGGACAATTTTCGTACTCCACACATCGATCATATCATCGATAACTGTGTTCGGAGCGTCATATTTTCTTTTATGGATGGCTTTTCTGGCTACAATTAGATATCAATTATGCCCACCAATCAACATTTAGTTGCTTGTGGGGAACCTTCGCATATCGAAAGTTACCTTTTGGTCTGAAAAATGTCGAAGCTACATTCCAGCGAGCCATGTCCTATGCTTTTCACGATATCAAGAGCATCGTGGAGTCGTACCTTGACGATCTTCCTTCTCATTCACAGCAACAGGAGGACCATTCAGGGAGTCTCAGGGACATTTTCCTTAGATGTCGTCATTATAATATATGGATTAACCCACACAAATGTGTCTTATGTGTTGAGATCGGACGTCTTCTTGGATTCGTAGTTTCCAAAGCTGGAATCTAGATTGATCCTTTGAAAATTGCTGCTGTTTTGGCCTTACCCACCCCGAAAGACATCACCGAGCTCCAAAGTTTGCAAGGGAAGAAAAAATTTCTTCATCGTTTCATATGTAACTTCACACAAAAAATGCATGGTTATATGTGTCTCCTAAAGAAGGACACTTCGTTCTTCTAGGATGACCAGGCCCAATAAGCTTTTGATAATATGAAACACACTCTAACCCATTTACCGGTGTTGTACCCCCCAAATTATTCAAAATACTTTCTATTATATGTTGCTTCCTCCGCTACTACCATTGGAATGGTTATAGTGTAGGAAAATCCCAATGACCAAGAACACGTGATATATTACCTAAGTAAGAGTCTCATTGACTCTGAAACCCGTTACTCATGTGTGGAGAAGTTAGCTTTGGCTACGGTCATTGTTGTACGAAATTTTTGTCATTACATTCTACTTCGTACTAAACCTGTACTCATGGATAAAAACCCCATGTACTACATTCTAACTCGTCGGGTACTAGGGGGCAAGTATTCCCATTGGATTTTTATCTTACAGGAATTTGATCTTGAGTTTGCCAAGGCTACTTCGAAGAAATACTTGGTTTTCGTGGAGTTGATGTGTGACCTTCCTTGTGCTTTGATGGAAGTTGAGCCCAATGATTCATTCCTAGATGAATTTTTGTTCTTGATAAGCACGACTGATCCGTGGTATGGATATTTGATCATCTATCTCCAGACTCAAAGATTTCAACCCAACATATCTCGTGATGATCATTGTCGTATCCGTCACCACGCAAATTACTATCTCATCATGAATGATACTTGTATCGGCGTGGCCTCGATTCCATTCTTTGAAGGTGCCTTACACATGAAGAGGTTGAATAGGTTCTTAATGACTACAACTCTAGAGCATGTGGAAGTCATCTTTCTGGGATGGATACAACCCAAAAAATCCTTTGCATTGGGTATTTCTGGCCTTCGATCTTTAAATATTATCATGAAGCAGTTAACGAATTACCACCCTGTCAACATTTTTATCCTAAAAATCACAACCACCTTGCTCCTTTACACCCCGTCATTGCTGTTGACACTTTTTCCAATTGGGATATTTATTTTATGCATTGTAAGCCTACCTCAGTTCGGGGGCATGGTTACATCATCGTAGCCATTGATTATTTCACAAAATGGGCTGAGGCAATTCTTACATATGCATAGGATGGTAAGACTATCGCCCTCTTTTTATTTAACCATGTGATAGATAGGTTTGGATTCCTGCAAGCTATAGTCACTAATCATGGATCTCATTTCCGAAATTAGATGATGACTGAGTTAAGCGGTAAGCTGGGTTTTCACTATGAAAACTCAATTCTGTATTACCTGCAGGCTAATGTTCAAGTAGAGGCCATTAATAATGTTTTGAAAACCATGTTGTGTAGGATGGTTGGAGATCACAAATCCAACTGGCACTTGACTCTCTTCTCTGCATTTTGGGATTATAGAAATTCAGTAAAAACAACAACTTGTTTCACACCCTTTTATTTGGTCTATGGACTAGAAGATGTCCTCCCTATCGAGTGTCAAATCCCGTCACTTAGACTTGCGGTAGAACTTACCCCAAACACTTCCACCGAGGAAGAGAGATTTTTGTAATTGACCAACCTTGATGAAAGTAGAAGAGATGTTTCCTTGGCTAATGAGGAACACAAAAAAAGTGTCAAGGAACAGTATGATAAGTCTGTTCAGCTTCATGTTTTCAATGAAGGTGACCTAGTCCTGACTTATGATTAGAGACATAATAAACTAGGGAAGGGAAAGTTTGAATCTATGCGGTATGGTCCCTTTGTCATTAGCAAGGTCTTAGAAATAGGGGCTTACAAGCTCGTAGACTGTGATGGGATACCCTTCGAACAACCTCGCAATGGATTGTACCTGAAAAGGTACTATGCTTAAGTCATTTCAGTATGGTACCTTGTATATATGTATACTATTTGACTTTCAATTTTTTTTGGCATTTTCAATATGGTTTTGAGTTTGTTGTCCATACGGTTTATAGCATGTTTTGTTTATGCAGATTGGATGGATTTATATGGTTTCATTGATGGTGCTTGTCGTCATAACTTGAATGTCACTTCAGTGGCTTGAGTGTTGTATTCCCTAGCTCATGACTAAGTCAATTCAGGAGCGGTTTGTATTGGTCTAGCTACCAACAACATCGTTGAGTATCAAGCAGTGATAGGGTTACTGACTGAGACTGCATCTCGGGACATTCATGACCCGGTAGTACTTTTGTACTCTTAGCTAGTGGTGTGTCACTTAAACCACGTTTATACCATCAAGAACCCCACACTTCTTCGTCTCTTTCGAAGAGTGCATATGTTAGAGAGGTCATTCGATTTCATCACTTACAGGAATATCTCTAGGTCTAGTAATACGATTGTTGATTCATTAGAAAACTACATTCTAAAATGGTATATCTCCCATTCATAACTTTTAAAAATAAAACATGGTCCATTGTAATGTAAAATAAACTGTAGAAGACATATAAAATTGATGGAGATACAATTTGTCCATTTGAAACATATATAAACACCGGAACTGAGTTTGTATATGTATGTATGTATGTATGTATGTATGTATATATATATATATATATATATATATAAAGTGTTTTTACAAAAATATGGTCATGAGATCCCATCTGAAGCACTCTGGCTTTCAGGTATACAAAATGATACAAAAATCCTAATGATGCTCATGGTAACACATAATGGCCCTTGCTACTCTACGTATAAATCGACTAAAACAACCTGATACTCCCATCGTATGTCTTTGAAACCTACGAGGGAGGTCATCTATTGCAGCATTTGGGATATCCAAATTCAACTGACCTAGATTCTCCTCCAGCTCGGTGAGCTCATCGTTTCCTCTATGGAAAATGAGAGCACCTGCTCTCTTGTCCATTGGGGATGATCCCCCAGGCTATGCATCCCCAACATCTGCATGAAAACATTAGGTCTCGTCATCATCCATAAAAAATTATAAAAAATGAAAATATAAAAGCATAATCAACATCTTGAGTATTACTTCTTGCTGATGTCACCCCACTGAGCACCAGGTGGTAGAGGAAGGTCGAGATCCCCTCGAAAGTCCGTCCCTACATAGGCATAGTCCTCGGTCATGAGGATTTGGTCTTTCGTCCATCGAAAGAAGGGAGCCCCGTATTTGATATTGGACCCGCCACCTCTAGTACGGGCCATGATATCCACCCACTGCAGCATGTGGGGTTATTGAGGTATCAACTCTGTAAATACTACCTGGGGTATCAAGAGGGGTTCCCTCTCAAAGAAGAAGCATGACATAATGGTCCTGTAGCCGAGCTGTTTTAGTTCCCCTCGCCAACACTTTGTCACCTAATCCTTGAACAAGGGTAATAATGCCTTGGCCCAGTTGAATACTATCGGTGCCATGGCCTCTAGGGAATAGAACATATGATCCTGGGAAGCTTGGTGTTTCCCTTGGCTCCCAACTACCCTCTTCATGGTAAAGATCACTGTACGAAGTGGAAAATCCCTCACTTCTTTGATCGGGATTTTCTTCCCCCACATATCCTGGCTCTGGGATTGCAATGATGCACTATCATCTCTTGTGTGTTAATATCTCCCCCTCGGGATCCTTTCAATGAAATAGGTTCTCCATGCCTAGACAAAACAGTGATAAAGTATATGTCTTCCACCTCCATGGTGAGGATGTGAGGCCCCGCCTCTAAATTTTGTTGCTCCGGATTCCATATCCGCAATATGTGCTCTAGTAACTGCACATGTGATACCATACTAGAAGCATGGAAAAAATTTAAGAGGCCAAAGCCTCACAGAGCAGCTATCGAGGCTACATTTGTCACGGCATGGGAATCATCATCTTCATGTTTTCTTTCTTTCCAAATCACCATACTAAACACGATGACCTGTCAAAAACAATCAATGATCATTTAGACATGTATCCAATCTTGAAAAATACTTAAAATACTCTATTTTTTCTAAGGAATTCATGTTTTGGGAACTACTATCGACACTGCTCCTATCCCCTTATGACAGAGCGGTGCCACCGCCTATGCAATCCTGAAAAAATGAGGTTCTTAATGGGCATCTCTCCTCCCGTGAAGGCTAGAAGCATTACATGGGATTTGTTTTTTACGCTTGGATTAAAATCCCAAAAACTCAATAAAAAGACATGAAATTGAAAACTAGAAACCATAGAAATGAAGAGAAGGTTTCTATCTCTCACCTAGAACTTACGGCTCGGAAAATAGACGGTAAACAGCTCCAGATTCTTCAACTGAAGATCTACACACAATTTCTCCCAAGTTCTCTCCAAAGATGGATAAATGGTAAATGAGTTAGTTTTTACTATTTACTTTTGATTTTATAAAATATTTTTAGGGTTATTATATTATTTTAAGGTTTTTTAAATCATTTTCATTAAAAAATCCCTTTCTATAGTTTATAAAAGTCAGTTTTAAAATATTCTTGGGAAACTAATGGCCTTTTAAAAAGTTTTTGCAGGGACAAAAATAAAACAGTATTGTTTATAGGTAATTTTTTTTTACTTTTTTGTACTTTGAAAAATAGAAAAGGTCATCAAGCATTCATTTTGATACTTTGATCATGCTCTTTAAACCTAGAATCAAAGTTCCGAATCATTTTCGCTTCTTTCCAGGATCGTTAAACCCGTTCATCGTGAAAAGAATCCCTAATGGAGTCTTCTTTAAACTCTTTTCAGACTCCTTAAATGTGAAAATATTTTCAAGCAAACTTTTCTTCTTCACACTCAGAAAAGTACTTGAAGAGTCATCTCTCCGACGATAGTTTACCCCTTTTTCGGTTCGGATTGACTAGTTAAAAAAACGGAGCACTACAGTCAACAATGACTGGAAGAGTTCTCTCGGGTATTATTTTATACTTTTTTAGGCCCTAGAGACTAAATCATACGAAAAAATGACCCTTTTGACTATCCTTCCGTTTTCGTTCAGACTCTCTAAACATGAACGAAGCTGAGTTAAATTTCAATGGACTCATTAAACTAAACACTAAGACCCTTTTTTGGGAACGAACCAAATGGAATTGTCTTCGTATAAGCTACAATGAGTATTTGTTACCCTATTTGAACTTGTAAAAATGAAAAGAGGTACTCATCAATCATGATGGAGAAATTAAGGGAAGGGGACTAATTCATTTTGTGAATAAAATGCCAGTTTTTAGTCACCTTTGAACATGGTGCTCATCTGTATTTCATTAAGTCAATTGGGTATTCATATTGCTTCCAATTTGATCCATTTTCATGATTCATGTCAATCCTTTTATTATTTCGAAGAATGAATTTCCCGCCACTGCATTATGTCCTAGTATCCGTCTGGTTCAGTCAATGCTTCTAAGTCTTCTATTGTGCCGCCCGATGTTCAAAGGGAAGTTGAAAGTTTACCTCTGTAATCAAAACAACCTTTGTGTCAGTACCATTTGAGTCAGTCCTATGGTTACATCATCTACAACATTCCAGAACTTTGTTCTGATTTTCATGTCATCGATGCGGGGTTCATTATGGCCCTCCTTCAATGAGACTATTCCTGTCGACATCAGCTCATCATCCAGGAGTTATTCTTAGAAAAAAAAATTAGTACGTTGAGATCTGTATGCCTTAATGACATATTCTCTCTCTCTCAACATAGGTTCACATCATTGACCTTTGATCGATAGATTCAACTAAGTATTCGACATCAAATCATCTATTCACACTCAGGACATTGTACTAGAATACCTTGGGAATCATCAACATCAATGGTGGTCTCCCTCTTACTTGTTAATGATTGTCATCATTGACCGGTAATCAAGTGGTTTCTACCATGTCCGACATCAAAACATTGTAATCACATGAATAGAATTGTACTTTATGGAAGGTGAGACGAAGACCCTAGGTATTTATTAAGCACTCATTGCTTTCCCCAAGTTGCGATGGAATATTTTGTATAAGTCTTAGAATGGATCCACATTTGTATGATCGTGGCTAGGCTCAAATTTGTCTATTTGACATAGATATGCATTGGATGACTGGTAGCTAGGTCCAAGTTTGAGTCCTCTATCACATAGATCTATGATGTATTCCAGTAGCCATGTTTGTTCATCTCTCTCATGGATCTTCCTTGTATTGGTTTATAGCTGTGATGATGAGACATTTGGTTATGAGTCAAAAGTATTGATGTATTGCATATTCCTGGTTGATGATGATCTCTGATCAAGCGATTTCTTTCCTCAAAGTGATAACTTGCTCTTTCAAAGCTCTCGCCTATCGTATCCCTCTAGCCGCATGATTTGGGGGGAATTCGGTTACACGTAAATCTCATCATCATCATATGATGAGGTCCCAATCATCAGAATTTGCCTTGAAATCCCAATTTGTGAAGTAAAATACTGGCCATGGCTTCAGTTTTGCATTTTTAAGTCCAGCACCAGTCCTTTCCTTGATGAAAGAAGCGTTACCTTCTTCAGTAATGCTCACTATCCCTTCACAATGTTAGATTTTTATCATTCAAGCTAGCATTATGATCTTAGGATCTTTAACTAAGAGAATAACATGCACAACAATAAATACAAGAGATAAGAGACACAAATAATTTTGCTCGGGGAAACCATAAAGGAGAAAACCCCGCAACTTCCTCAGAGATAGAATCAGCACCAAAAGTAAAACCTGAAAACATAAAGATGATCTCCCGACAACAGTAGTATCTCTCTCTAATCCCAGTGTCTTCTCTCTCACTCATGTCCCCCAATGAGTGAATGTGTGTGTGATAAATAGAGAGTCTCACTCTCTATTTATATTCGTTCGTTCACTTGAAACCTACTCTAACATGCCAGCCTCACTTAAGAATTACTTACTAGAGCTGACATCTCTTGGAGTGTCTAATAACCCTAGTGCCCCACAACTTGTGGGGACTTTTCCTCCTCTGACCAACAAGGAGGGTTATCCTTAAAACAATGGTGGGGACTATTGCCCTAACTTACAATGACTCACCTAGGGTCGACTTCTCTAGGATAGTCTAATAACCCTAGGGCCCCACAACTACGGGGACTTTAACCCTTAGACAATAGGAGGGTTACCCACCTTTACTTGACATGACTTGGTTACAATATAGAAACTCCCGATAGGAACATCGGTGCATGATATGACTCAAGTACATTACAATACATCCTAGAATAAACATCGGGTTACAATATATAAGCAATACAAGTGAATACATTCCTTACATCTGACCTACTCGTCAGAATGGATCACGGACTCATCACTTCCCTTTGGAGGGAAACTCGATCTAGAGAACACCAAGCTTATCCCTGAAGTACTCAAACTTCACCCTAGCCAATGGCTTTGTCAACACATCATCTATCTATTCGTCCATCGCAACACACTGGAGCTTCACTTCTCCCCTCTGCACCATATCCCTGATATAGTGATACTTGATCTTGATATGCTTCGACTTGTCATGGAACACCGAGTTCTCCAACAACTTCACACAACTATGGTTGTCGCAATGTATACAAGTAGCATCTAACTGGAGATCAAATAAATTAGACAGTAGCTTCCTTAGCCATACTATCTCACAACTAGTTGGACAAGCTGCGACATACTCTGCTTCAGCTGTACTCAGTGCCACACAGGATTGTTTCCTACTAAACCAAGAGATCACACCTGATCCCATACTGAAGCAACACCCTGAAGTGCTCTCCCTATCGATGGCACTGCCTGCCCAATCTGAATCAACATAACCCTACAGGTTAATCTTCTGACTCGCCTCATACTTGATACCATAATCAATTGTACCCCTTAGGCACCTCACTGCATGCTTTGCAACCGTCAGGTGAACAACAAAGCAAATATCTGGTCTCGTATTCATCAGGTACATCAAGGACCCAATCATCTAACGATACATCGTGGAATCAACCATCTTTGATGAAGCATCACTCAATAGCTTCATGTTCGATGCCATAGGTGTGGTCATCGCCTTGCAGTCCATCATCCTGAACCTCTTCAGGATGTCAACTGCATACTTCCCTTGTCTAAGGAAGATTCTATCCACATTCTGCCACACTTCCATGCCTAGAAAATAGTGCATCGACACATAACAGGAGCATTACTAGTATTCCTCCTTCAACTTTGAAGCAAAGGTTGGAATCCTCTTTACTCTCAGTAAGGACTAGAGTCATCGGTACTCTGTCCATCCTGTGATGCCATGTTGAACCTCAAGATATTCTGTAGTCACTCCCTCTGAAGCAGAGCATCATACTCCCTCTATTTTCCGTACTCCATGCACTGAAACATTCTGTACCGGAGTGACAAGTAGCTTCCTATGCTACTAATATTTTATGTATCCATCTAGTGTATAGAATTTCATCATCAACCTTGTAGCAAAGGTTAACATCTTCATCAAGCTCATCATGTATGTGTTTCAACTCCCACTGGATGAAAATGTCTCTTCGTAGTCTATGCCTTCTTTTCGTGAGAAGCCTCGTGATACGAATATTTCCTTGTATCCCACGATGTTTCCATCTACTGCATGATGGAACTACGAACTTCCCTCGATGTATTGATACTGCATCCTAGACATCATTCTTCTTGAACTGGTATTCCCTCTCTTCTTGGTTACTTCTTCATAGCTGGAAGGTTCTACATCAATGATGTCGCTGGATTCGTCATATTATTCTTCATCTTGAACTGTCATCACTTGTTCTTCGAAACAAGTCTCATCCTTCTTTGCTTGTAGGCAATTATGTATGCGATCTTTCCTACAAGTCAAATGCATTAGTTGTATGGTTAGAAACATTTTATAAGGTATATTCATAATGAAAACTTCTTATGCATAAATATATGATCATGCAACTATTTTAGCCAATACAACATTCATCCATATCTCACGGAAACATTTCTAGATGCCTTCCATCTCTACCAGGACAACATTGAGATTGTGCACTAATCCAATATGTATTCAAAGAGATTTCATTCTAGATAAGTAGCAATGGAGAGTTGTATAGCACCATGAGCTACTTACCCATCATATGCATATTAGTAGTATACTGTCATTAATGCAAACATGCTATCATGCATAATACATTAACTGAATATAAACAAATGCATAACAAAACAATATCATGAAATGGCAATTAAATACTTATCTTTATTTTTTTTGTGGGTAGACTCCTTCTTGAGCCTTCAGCTTCATCGTCTTCTACATTCATAATAGCATCGTTTCTTATCCAAATGCTAGGATGGATAAGAAGTTCTTCAAGAGTTGAGATCTTCATATTCCTCATTGGTTGAGGGATATTCTATGGATGGTGAGAACTTGAACTTCATTTGCTCCCACATTCTTTTCTTTTATTATGAGTTGAGCTTCTTCTTCTTCCCAGAGTCTGCTGAAAGTAATCACTTCCTTCTGGCACACATTCCTCGCATGAATGAATCCCATGATCCTGGCAGGCCATTCAAGGTAGCTATCACCACTTCTGCATTCTTCACTTCTTCTTTTACCGCTTCAATTTGTTCTTTGATTTGAGAGACCCTTGTAAAGTATGACTGTATGGTCTCTGCATTCTGGATCTTCACATTCTTCAACGGTTTTCTCAAATTCATATTATGAGTTATGTTCTTTCATTCAAATAGCTTGGTCAAGGAATCAACATCTTTGGTGTCTTTATGGAATACACTTGTGGTACAAGTTGATCCGTGATTGAATCAACAATGATCTTCTTTGGCCTTGACCAAGTTTTTCTTGTGTAAGGCTTTGAGCCTCATCTCCCTCCGGAACTGGAACCTCTCTACTCATGTAGGTGTCCAATTCATTTTATTCAGAGATATCATATACTTCCATGCTTGGAAGTTGTGAACTTCACCAAGATTATCATCAAGCTGATGTGATAGATCACTTTCAAATGAGAACCTCAAATGAAAGTAGCAAAAGATTAGATCTTACCAATTCGAGGTGTCTGTCCTAGTTCTAGAGCTGGCTGATCTAGGGTTTGTCAGAGAAACCCTAATTTTCAAAACTTGGAATATTTCAGGTCTAATTGGATATAAAGATAGATCTATTCAATTTGAGTTGTCCAATGTACTCCTTTTCTAAAAACAGTGGAGGGAAGCTCCTGGAACACGAAACCCTAGTTTTCCAATTTCTTCTACATAAATTACTGTTACTGTTTCTATGGTATCTCCGCAATTACTACTCCTCTATGTCTGAAACATCGCACTAAGGTAGCCTCACATGTCCCTGTTCCAACACAATAGGTTTCATTAGGATTGGTTTCACCAATTGGGACTTATGATCATTTTCCCAAGGTGACCTGTTACAGGACTATTTCGAACAGCGAAGTTGTACGGACAGCCACGTGTCACTCTTTCATCTTCTGGGTATGAAACTCATACCACAAAAAATACATTATGTTCCCTTTTTGGAACATATTCATAAACTTAATTTTGACCTTTGTAGCCCAAGATATAGAAATTATCCCCAGGTGTCTTGTTTAGGGATGAATTCTGGAAGAGGATGAAAGCCTAACTGGGAGGGATCATATCGCACAGAATATAGCAAATCAGAGGCTGAATGTTGGACACAGTGTAAATCAAGATTTTATATTCGGTCACTGCAATTTTCAGCTCCTTATCCCTCTCCAATACCAAGATATAGCGAATGCACCAACAATTATCAGTTTTAGTATTTTAGGGTTTTTCCAGCTCAGGGTTAAACTAGGGTTTGACTTTCCCAAAGTTTTACCCAACCAAAAATCTTGACCCATGTCTCTAAAATTTGATTTTGATGAGGAAAGAAATCCTATGCCGGGATCACTCAAAAATTCCTCTTCTATAAGAAGCCCTAATTTCCCACACCAAAAACTGAAAATGCTTGGAATTGAATTCTGCTTCGACAGAAAGATGCGCCCTTCAATGGAGAGTCAGCCTAGCTTACTTTTGCTGATGGATTATGGAGAGATACCCAAAAAGTAAGAATCCCTAGCTTTTGCAGCTGCACAATGTCTTCTTCTCGGGTTAGCTCTAATACCATGTTAGATTTTTATCATTCAAGCTAGCATTATGATCTTAGGATCTTTAACTGAGAGAATAGCATGCACAACAATAAACACAAGAGATAAGAGACACAAAGAATTTTCCTCGGGGAACCATAAAGGAGAAAACCCTGCAACTTCGTCAAAGATAGAATTAGAACCAAAATTAAAACCTGAAAACATAAAGATGATCTTTCGACAGCAATAGTCTCTCTCTCTGATCGCAGTGTCTTCTCTCTCACTCATACGCCCCAATGAGTGAATGTGTGTGTGATAAATAGAGTCTCACTCTCTATTTATATTCTTTCATTCACTTGAAACCCACTCCAACATGTCGGCCTCACTTAAAAATTACTTACTAGAGCCAACATCTCTAGGAGTGTTTAATAACCCTAGTGCCCCACAACTTGTGGGGACTTTGCCTCCTCCAACCAACAAGGAGGGTTATCCTTAACACAATTGTGGTGACTATTCCCCCAACTTAGAATGACTCACCTAGGTTCGAATTCTCTAGGATATTCTAATAACCCTAGGGCCCCACAACTACGGGGACTTTAACGCTTAGACAATAGGAGGGTTAACCACCTTGACTTGACGTGACTTGTTTGCATTAGAGAAACTCTCGATAGGAACATCGGGGCATGACATGACTCAAGTACATTACAATACATCCCAAAATAAACATCAGGTTACAATCTATAAGAAATACAAGTGAATACATTCTGAAATTAGAATTACATTATCAGACAATAGGCAATGCCACCGCTTATTCCCCTTTTTCAAAGTTCGGTTCCACCCTGTCATTGCTTTGTCATAGTGGAGGAGAAGCGGTGCCTGAAGTAAAAAGTGAAAAAGAGAAGATTCCATGAAGCTTCTCGAAGGAAGACTTCGTGGAAACCTCATCCTTAATATTGAGGACCACTTGGACTCGAGATCCATCCTTTTGCGATCTCCCTTCCACCTTACCCACCATTTACTCAACCATCCCTATCCTCCCAATACCTATAAAACGAGGCTCATACTCCATTATTGAGAGAGAGAAAACTTATGCTACAGCACTGAGATTCTGGCCAAATCTAGGGTGAGCATAGAAGGAGCAAGTTGGAGGTTTTAAGGATAAGGTATTGGCATGAGAAGGAGAATCGCGACACTAAGGCGAGGGTTGTAAGATTTCTTCTTTATTTTAATGCAAAGTTGGTTCCTTTCCCGTAAAACATGTTATGTTGTAATCATGCATTTTACTGTTGGATTCCTTAGTCACTGACATAGAATTGTAGATTATATTCGGGTGCCTTTGATCTTGCTTGCTTGTTTCGTGTGATTGTGCAGGTACATTCGTGAAGAACCATCAATACAGGAAACAACTACATCACCCTATCAAAGGAATCATTCCAGATCTCTGCAACTTCTAGGGGAAGTCTTCCATCTCTGTTGTAACTCATTTGTTCTAGATCTAAACCATTTAGACTAGAGGAACAACTCTTGTCCATAAGAGGTGCAGTTTTCCTAGCAACAGAGTCTTTTTTTCAGTAGTGTTTATACCATGTTTTTGGTTATGCATATCAGATGGATTTTTATGGTTTTGCAGATGGAGCTTGTCGTCATACCCTGAATCTCGCTTCAGCTGCTTGGGTTTTGTATTCCTTGGCACATGAATTAGTCATTTCAGGGGTAGTTTGTATTGGTCCAGCTACTAACAACATTTCCAAGTATCAAGCAATGATAGGTTTGTTAACTAAGGATGCATCTCAGTACATTCATGACTTGGTAGTATTCATGGACTCACAGCTAGTGGTTTGTCATTTAAACCATGTTTATACCATTAGAAACCCTATGCACCTTCACCTCTTTTGAAGAGTCCGTCTGTTAGAGAGGTCATTCGAGTTAATCACTTATAGGCAAGTTCCTAGGTTTTACAATATGGTTGCTGATTCATTGGAAAACTACATTTTAAATTGGTACATTGCTAACACATAACTTTTTTAAATAAAACATGGTCCATTGTAAAATAAAAATAAGCAGTAAAGACACATAAAACTCATCTAAATAACATTTTCTCATTTGAACGCATTTAAGACACCATAAACAAGTTTGTATATGTATATATTTTTTTTTACAAAAACATGGTCATAAGACCCCGACTGATGCACTCTGGCTTTCAAATATACAAAAATGTCAAAAATCCTGAACCTAGCTAGCTTTCAATGTATACATCGTATAGAAAATTCTAATGGTGCTCATCATAGTGTAGAAATAATAGATCAATTCTATGAGAAATTATGCTAAGAAGAAGCACTAGAAATAGATCTTGCTACTAAGAATTCTCACAAGCATACACAGGAAAAATAGAGAGAAGAAAAGAGACTGAATCACATGAATGAAGACATGAATATTGGTGTGTATCCTTCCATTGAATAATGATGAATAATAGTGTACATAAATAGTACTTCCCTCATAGGAAACTTGAGTTGTATGGAGACAACTCATAAAGCTCAAAAATGTTGACTTACCAAAATATAGCAAACCCCAATATGTGGCTAAAGAACTCCCCAAATCTATCAAAGACCTCACAAATTGGAAAAAGCATGAGTGAGTTGTCAAGGAGATGGAAAAAACATTCTAATCCTAGAAAATGGAGGAAAATTCATGAAGTATGGGTTGGCAACAAAAGCACCTAGTTTCTAGTTTGACTAGCTTTACCTTATCCACAGAAAAGCAGAAAAAACAGAATAAAGAAGAATCTATTGTAAAGTGTTGTATACTAATTCTGGATGGTCAAAAGGTGGTCAAGATCAACCCATAATTAGAAATAAATCATTCCTAGGATATAGATGGCATGTATTGACTTTAAGGTGCAAGTGGATGCCAACTAATTAAGCTAGTGGCTGAATAATTAATCAAATAATGATTAATTATTTTATCCTAAGTTATGATTGGGTTTAATATATTCCAACACCCCCCTATAAGTATGACTTTATGATGGTATGACAAAAAATATAGATGCATATAGGTCCCAGCAACAAGGCTATGGTCACCTTTTAACAATTATTATGTCCATAAAAGTCAGGAAAGAGGCAAAACCACATGGGGAAAATCCTCCCTCTATGATGTCCCCATTTTTAATAATTTCATAGCAGGACAATTCCATTAATCCTACTAGTTCCCTAGGTTGGATGGATGCATTTGGAAATTTAATAAGGGAGATAATAAATGGTCTTTACACATTAGAAAGAATAAATATTTATTTAATGGAGTTAATTAAATAAATGTAGGTGAAAAATAAAATGGCTATGGAGAAGAGAGACACATGAAGACTATGGGGCCCACTCAAGCTAGAATTCCTACGTTAAATGACATCATCCTCTTGCAATTTCGAATCTATGGGAAGCATAATGTTTTTGGATGGATTATAAGGTTAATATAATTTTACATATACTTCATAGGTCTAATTTGGGATGAAGTGTAACTTACATGGGGAGAGGAAAAGCCAAATGGGAGTTTCATGGGCACTTGGCTATATTCCCCTTACATTTATGACATCTATGACACTGATGATGGAGATTCTATGACAGTTATGACACAAGTTTGATTGAAGGCTGAAATCTAACATATTTGACATGTCAGGTCTAAATTACCATCAAAGAGAGCTCTCGTGTGAGTTTTGGAATCTCAATGGGCTCCTACTCAAATTTGGGGAAGGTGGAAGGATAGGAAAGAGGGGACACATGTCAATTCATGAGACCACACCCAAATTCGAATTGGATTGAGTTTGTGGATGGATTGGGAACCTTAGAAGGCTAAGTATGTTTATAAAATACAGGAAGAAACCAAGATAATGGCTTTTGATCATTTGTGAATTGTGAGAGCTAGTAGATGACTAGTTTTCTTTCCTTAGCCAATTTAGAGGGTGAAAGATTCCCATCCAAGTTGGTGTTTGGAGAGGCCACTTAGTTTTTTCATGGAGATTTAATGGAGTCTTATTTTCAGGTGTAAGCTACAGGAAATCATGTGGATTCTTCTATTGCGGCACTCTCTCTCAACTATTTCTAGTTTTCACACCATATTCATGCCAATGGAGGGATTGCGCTTTCAATGAGATATTGCTCTCTTTATGGAAGATTATAATGCTCATTATCTTATGTTTTGATTTATGTGGAGAAAACATAAGAAGAAGAGCTGCCTCGCTTGAAAAACTTTATTAGGTACTTTTTTCTCATCTTCAATGCACAGGGTACATGGTTGGCCACCTAGTTGGTTAGGTGGTCAACATTTTGGCTCCAACTTTGGGACATGTGCTTGATCGTTGGAAAGCATGTGAGAACCTTAGAATTTTCAAAACCATCTCAACATACCCAACATAAGCAACATAATAAAGGACAATCAAGTAAACAATGAATGAATGCTTATATGGCAAATCCAAAAAATCCTACGATACAAAATAACATTAATATCTTACATAAAAAATAAAAATAAATGCAGGGGAAAGGTTAGAGGTACGTTACAAAGGGTGCCCCTTTGGACACAAAATATGCTTGACTTGAAGAATAACTTGAGTTGTTGCCTATTTATTGGTAGATTTATGGGCTCACCATCCAAATGGCTAAGATGGAAAGAGTTTGGCCCCACTACATCCCTGATGATAAACGGACCTATCCATAGCCTGTCAAATTTCTTGTGCTTTCCTGGATTTTCATTTCTTCTATCCCATAACAAAACTATGTCCCCAATGTTGAAAACTCTTTGCCTTGTTGACTTGCCAAATGCCCTTTTAATCTTTTCTTGGATCTTATAACTTTGATTATAATTCTTTCTTCTATTTTCATCCAGTTCCATTATCTGATTTATCATGTTCTCAACTGCCTCTTCACTTGAAGCAAAATCTTGAAGTAAACTATATACTGGAAGCTTAAGGTGCACTGGAAACTGGACATCCAAACCATAAACCAACTCAAACGGACTTTTTCCTGTAGAATACTTCTTTGTTATCCTATCATCCCACAATGCATACTTGATTTTACCATCCCATGCCTTCTTGTTTTCCCCAACAATTTTCTTGATTATGGTCATTAGGTTTTTATTACTTGACTATGCTTGACCATTTCCCTGAGGATAGTAATTTGACGAGTGAGACAAAATAATTCCATGTTTAAAACAAAAAGATGAAATCTTAGCTGAGCTAAAGGCCTTTGCATTATCTGTGGTTATCTTAGCTGGAACCCCAAATATTGTAATTATTTTGTCTTCAAGGAAGTCCATGACAACCCTTTCAGTTGTTGCTTTAGTAGGAATGGCTTCAACCCATTTAGTGAAATAATATGTAGTTGTTAAGATCCATGAGCAACCATTACTCGAGTTATCTTTAAATTTGCCTATGAAGTCCAAACCCCATTGTTGAAAAGGAGATTCTACCACAACTGGTTGTAAAGGAAATCCTGCTAACTTCTGTTTACCCATGAAAAGTTGACAAGGCTCACCACATCTCACAAATTTATGGACATCGAAAAAAATGGAAGGCCAATAGTAACCAGCCCTGAGGATTTTATGAGTTGTGGTTCTAGCTGCATAGTGACCCCCACAAAATCTTGCATGAAATTCAAAAGTATGAGATTTTTGGCCCCATCTTTATCCACACATCTAAGGATTAGACCATCTCGATTCCTCCATCCTAGTCCAATTTGAGTAATGGCATACTTAGATGCTCTTAATCTCAAATACCTTCTCTTATGACCCATAAGATGATGTGGGCATGTGCCATGCTTAAGATAGAAAATAATATTTGCATAACATTCAACTTATTCTAGCTTTTGAAGACTTGAGGAATATTCTGGTTGATCATTTTGGAAAACCATATCTAAAGATTTTTCTAAACCATATCTCAAAGACCTTCTCTTATGACCCATAAGATGATGTGGGCATGTGCCATGCTTAAGATAGAAAATAATATTTTCATAACATTCAACTTGTTCTAGCTTCTGAAGACTTGAGGAATATTCTGGTTGATCATTTTGGCAAACCATATCTAAAGCTTTTTCATTTCTTTCAATTAACATTTGAGCTAGATCTTGTCCTTTGACTAACTTCGTGGGATTAATCTCTAAGTCATATTCTTGAATTTTAGAAACCCATCTCCCTCTTGCACCTATCCCTTCTGACTGAAGAAAAACATCTTTGACTGTTGAACTCAGAACATACCCAATTACTTTAGAGTACCCAATGAAAGTTCTGAAATGTTTAAGGGACTTAACCAAAGCATATGCTTGCTTTTCTAGTATATGATATTTCAATTCTGAAGCTTGTAGGGCCCTACTCATGTAAGCAATAGGTTGATCTTGACCCTAGTCACAGTGTTTGAAGCAAGACACCTGCAATGTTATATTTAGAAGCAGAGGAGAAAATCTTGAAGTCCTTGGAATAATCTGGACTCACCAGGACATGGGATTTAAATATGGCATCCTTTATTTCTTTGAACGCTTTCTTTCCTTGTTCATCCCACTCAAATTTGACATCTTTTTTAAGCAATGTATAAATTGGCTTAGCTATCTCAACATAATTTGGGATAAACCTGTGAACAAAATTAATTTTTCCATGAAAAAATTGGAGGGACATTTTTGTTGTAGGCAAAGGGAGCTTTTCAATAGCTTGGACTCTTTTAGGATCTATTTTAACCCCTTCTTTGGAGACAATATGGCCCAAAGGTTTTCCTTCAGTCACCCCATAGATTGATTTAGATGGATTTAACAAAACTCCAAATTCTCTGCATATTTCAAGCGATTTATATGATTGTTCCAATCTTTTGAATGATTTTTCCTATCAAGTCCTTAAATGAAAAATCCATGGCTCTTTGAAATGTGGCCCCAGCATTAATTAAACCAAAAGGCATTCTCAAATACTCAAAAGCTCCCCATGGAGTAGTAAATGTAGTTTTATGCCTATCTTCTTTTATGACCATGACTCGGTTATAACCATAGAAACCATCAAGCATTGGCATCATTCCTAAACCTGCCACCCTTTGAAGGAGTGTTTCCATTTCGAAAGAGGATAATTATCCTTTTCACCAACAACATTTAGATTTTTGAAATCTACACATAATTTGATTGAGCCATTCATTTTTCTAACCACAACCAAATTTGAGCATCAAGAGGAGTATCTTGTTGGAGCTATCATTTTGGCAACCAATAATTTCTCTAATTCCTTCTTGACCAAAGCAGCTAACTTGGGGTTAATTTGTCTTAATTTTTGCCTAAAGGGCTTAGCTCGGGAATTGTATGATGAAGTACATATTCCTTATAAAGTTTAAGCTCATCATATGTGAAAGCCAAAACATATCTATATTCCCTTAATAGATTTATTATTTGTTCCTTGGCTTCCTTTGGAATGTTTTTTCCAATTTTTACCATTCTAGGTTCTTCACTTGTTCCTATGTTGACTTCAACATGCCCGGCTAATTCCAAATCCGCTTTTCTTTCCTTTTTGTGGCCATCATGCCTATTAAACAATTGCTCAAGAGAAACAAGGCCTCTAATGGTTGGATTAATTTGTTGATCACATTCTGGAAAAATGCAACCCTCTTCTTTATGACCAATCTTGAAATCTGAAAACGCATGCATGTTGTTTAAGAAATTAATGACTTGTTTATCATCTTTGAAAACTTTCCAACGATCTACATTATTTGGAATTGAAGGCCTAAAGATTATCTCCATTTTAATTTCTTCCTTAGCCAAATATTCGGAAGGTTGTAAGGTAGAAGCAGCTACAACAAGCTCATCAGCCTCATAATTTTTTTCCCTTGGAATAGCAGTAAGGTTTAATGCTTCAAAGAATTTCATAGTGTCCCATACTACATTTCTATATCTTTTTAATCTTTCATATTTGCATGCAAATTATTGACCCTTAACTTGAGAAACAATCAAATCTGAATCCCCTTTGATATTTAGCAATTTTATACCCATGCCCTTTCATATTTCCAAACCAAGCAACAAAGCTTCATACTCAGCTACATTATTTGTGGCATCAAATTCCAATCTATATGCAAATTTGAAGACTTTACCAGAGGGTGACTTGATGACAATAATAGAACCTTTTCCTGATCTAGAATGTGCACCATCAAAATGCATATGCCACACTTCATTAAGATTTTCCTTTTCAAAATTTCCTTCTATGGGTTCTAGAAAATTAGCAAGAACAGCATATTTCCCCACCCCATCTTCTTTATACTTAAATTCATTCCTTGGATGTTTTGGATCTTCTATGTGATACCTTCCTTCTAGTTCCCTATTTAATCTAACCATGGTTCCATCCGGGGAAGGAATAGTAGCATATGTCAAGTCCATTTGTATATTACCCTCCAAATCAGCAGTTGGTTTTCTAGAAATTAGCATACCCCAAGCATCAGGAACATCAACTACTACTATATACATGGTTAACTAAATATCTGGATACACAGCCAAATGCACTGCAAGTCCTTTGTCAAACCACGTACTTCCATATTTTTACTATCCATGGCACAAATGTTATGGTAAGGCCTTGAAATTCTTAAGTTAAGTTGTTCCATTGCTTTCTTAGGCATGACATTTGAAGTTGCACCGAAGTCAAGCATACAATTGTGTAGGTGGAATTCATTCATAAGAAAAGTGATGAAAAATGGTTGACTCTTTTGATTACCCCTATCACCAACTTGCAAAATCACAGGTGCATCTTAGTAAGCTACTATTGGTTGCTTTTCCATGTTCTTTTGATCACTCCTTGACACACTACTGCTTAGAATCAGGTCTTTTAAGGCTTTGTAGAGCTTATGCCTTTGGCCATCCATCTTTACCATTTCTATCAAAGGAACCATTACATTTACTTTACTTTCCCATGCTCCTAAATCAATATTTAATTACTTATTTGAATGAACATTTTCTTTAAGGGGAGAAGATACCTTAGGGATGCTTGTTTGAGTCTTTTCTTGATTTTGTTTTCCTCTCCTTTGATAAGTGGTCCTTTTATGCCTAGCCATAATTTTTCCCGTAGAATTTAGTCACTTTATCAACTTGATCATTCACATAATTCACCCTATTACTTTTCTCCATCATTTCTATCCATTCTTCTCTTGAAACGAGATATTCTTGACCACACGTATTAATTTGCTCGTTTTCTGAATCATAAGGCTCTTCTTTGCAAATTTGAAGAAAAACTTGGCAATTTGATTGTTAGAATATAATCCGTTAGGGATTATTATAAATAAATAAAGAAAATTAAATAGTCAGGAAGCCGAAAAGGCTGGGCGGAAGGTGAAACACAACCGTCCCATGAAATTGTATAAATATATGCATTTGGCTATGTAATATATTGAATCGGGAGTTATACCTAACAAGTGGTATCAAAGCTTGGCTATTAGCCATAACTCCTGCCTACTGCATTTCAGTCCCAGCATTCTGCTTGCCAGTCCATTTCCAGACTGCCTGCTCCGCCAGTCTGCCCTCTGCTCTTCCCTCCTGCCAGCCTGTGCGCATTCATTTGTATGCGTTTCTCTTCTCTTTTGCCAGACTGTTCTCCTCTCGACCTGCATTGAGGAATGATACCATCTGCAAAATTTCTCATAGAGCTGCGATTTCATGAGGGAGTTTAGAATTTGTCTTAAACCCTAATTTTTGTGGGCTCTCTTTTGGTGGGCTACGACCTGCTACACTAGGCTGCGATCTGTTGGAGAGACAATTTCAAATATAAATCTTCACTCTTCCTGGAAGGCCAAATGCTCTCGTTCTCCTCAATTCTCTGGATAACATCTCTGATCTATTCAGGGGGCATATTCGACCACAAACTACACTGCAAACGCATACAATTGCCCACAGAAACCAACATACGCATACTCCCTGAGGCGCTCCGCTCTAGTCCACATTTGTTTCCGCGTGTTCCAGGTGCCCAAATTCGGATCATAAATTAGTACCCACGAGTTGTATCGACCCGGAATAGTCCGCTTCGTCATTTGGCTTATTACCATGAAGTTTCTTCCCAAGACTGAATGTTAACAATGGTTTCGAATCCAATTTGGTGGTCATTCTGGCGGCTCTGCTGTGCGCTCTCGTGTGTGCTGTGGGCCTGAAGACTGCCTGCGTGGAAGCTGAGAAGATTGTTGAATGATATTATGCTTTCTGCGATCTGCGTTGAGTATATACGTGGATTTATTTGCTATGTATTCACTGCCGCTGAAGACCAGCGTGGAGTGAACCTGAAGAGCCTGAGTTGAAGACTAGACGGTTGTGATATATATTCTACATATATATCTGTGCGAAAGCTGCATTAATATTGAACGAAGGTAAACCTCTTTTTGTTGACAGCAAAATATAATATATGATGTGCTGGAGGAATAATATATGCGTTGGAGAGTTATTACTTCTCTAAAAGAGTGTTGCGACTTCATACAAAAACCCTATTTTTGCCCTATTTTTCTGTGTGAGTTTGCTGTGGCGCTAAAGTATACCGGGCATGAGCTGAATGGGGCGTCTTTGGCCCATTTTTTAATGTATGAGTTCATATTTTGAAGAGAAAATAATTTAATGTATGAGTTCATGTTTGTTTCCAAGACGAGCACATGAATTATGAATTGTTGAGTATGAGTTTGGGCCTGTGATTGTTGTATGGGCCTGTGATTGTGGAGAGTTGTATATATATCTGCGTTGAGATTGAAGAGCTGCCTGCGTTAGTGGAAAGTGCTGCCTGAGTGGAGCTGCGTGGAGCTGAATGTGGTGATTGAAGCTGTGTGGAGAGAGATATTCACGCCATTATCAATTGCATGAAGATAGTTCATGCCCTCATTCAGCTTGTGACTGATATATAGTGCTTGCTGCGTTGAAGACTGTGTTTTATGCTAAAGAATATCATCTATTTCTAGTGACTGATATATATTTTTTGATATATTTTGTATTGACTGATATATATGCTATAAACTTGCATTGTATTCACCTTGGCAGAGACTGTAGACCTGCAAGGTTATTGTTTTTCTCTTTGT
>LPNX010939775.1:194437-220615 GCA_001517045.1 Pseudotsuga menziesii
ATTTGATACTCAGATTCATATTTTGATGGCGATAAGGAGACAGGAGTATCAACTTCTGTATACACTATGAGTCTTGGATCAGCAGCTGTCTCATGGAGATCACGCAAACAGTCAGTTCCGGCAGATTCAACAACAGAAGCAGAATATGTGGCTGCAGCTGAAGCAACGAAAGAAATAGTATGGCTCAGGAAGATACTTGAAGATGTGCAAGAAAAACAAGAGAACTCCACTCCTTTGTTGGTCGACAATACTTCTGCAATCAAGCTGGCTAAGAATCCTAGATTCCATGATCGAACCAAACACATCAACACAAAGTATCATTTGATTCGACATCATGTAGAGGCCAAGACAGTCCATCTTCGACATTGTTCCACAAATGATCAAGTTGCAGACATCTTCACCAAAGCGCTTGGACGAGAAAAGTTTGAAAGATTCGGAAACATGCTCGGACTTACGAACACCCCTTCGGATTAAGAGGGGGATTGTTAGAATATAATCCGTTAGGGATTATTGTAAATAAATAAAGAAAATTAAATAGTCAGGAAGCCAAAAAGGCTGGGCGGAAGGTGAAACACAACCGTCCCATGAAATTGTATAAATATATGCATTTGGCTATGTAATATATTGAATCGAGAGTTATACCTAACATTGATTCATCATGGAATTCCCCACAAGGTCTACAATATGGGATGCCTTGATGATCAACATAGTTGGAAAAATCTAAAGTATTAGGGCGTCTTTGCTCATGAGATGGAGGCTTCTTTTTCCATTTTTCATCATGCTTAGGATGAAACTTGTTTGCTTGGGACCTCTCCATGGTTATTAATATGTTTTGCATGGACCACATTTGATTAGCAAGATTAATCTCCATTTGCTTAATCAATTGAGTGAGTTATTTAATAGAATCATTTGAGGATTCTTGAATTTCTGGTTTCTTTTTCTTATCTTCATGAAACTTGGAAGAAACCCCCCTTGTGAATCCAGGAATATTTGACTTCCCAGAAGCTTGCATGTTCCTTTCAATTTTAGTGGCCAACTTTTGAGCATCTTTTAGATTTGCTTGCTCCTTATCCCTCAACTGATATCTAATTTCACCATCAAAGGATTCCATATAATGTATCAATATGACATCCTCAGGAGGTCTAATCTTTGCATCAAGGCTTTTGACCAAATCATTGAATTTCTTATTAAATTCCTCCATAGTTTCATTTTCCTTCTTTTGACTTGCATGCAAGGAAGTAAGCAAAAAACGAGCTTATTTCTTGTCTCCCCATCTTTCATTAAAGGCATTGTTGATGTATTTGTAACTTCGGAATGTATTCACTTGTATATCTTATGTCTTGTACCCCGATGTTTATTTCGAGAAGTGTCTATAATGTATTTGAGTCATGTCATGCCTCGATGTTCCTATCGGGAGGTTCTATAATGTAAACAAGTCATGTCAAATAATTGTGGGTAACCCTCCTATTGTTCAAGGGTTTAAGTCCCCGCAGTTCCGGGGCACTAGGGTTATTAGACTCTCCTAGAGAAGTCGGCCCTAGTGAGTCATTGTCAAGTCAGGAATAAGTATAAATAGAGAGTGAGCCTCTCTATTTATCACACACTCACTCACACTCAGTTGTAGTGCATAGCTAAGGAAGAAGAAGTTGTTGGGGCTAGAGAGAAAGAGGCTACTACTGTCGGGATATCATCTTACTATTTTTGGGGCTTTGCTATTGGTGATGATTCTATCTCTGAGGAAGCTGCGGGGTTTTCTCCTTTATGGTTTCCCCGAGGAAAATCTTTGTGTTCACAGTCTTATGTGTTTGATTGATGTGCTTGTTATTCTCTCAGTTAAGATCCTAAGTTAATGCTAGCTTAAATGATAAAAATCTAACATGGTATCAGAGCTAACCTGAGAAGAAGACACTGTGCAGCTGCGGAAATTAAGGCTTCCTACTTTTTGGATCTCTCTCCACATATTTTCAGCAAAAGAAGGTTGGGATGACCCTCCTCTCTAGGGCGCATCTTTCTGTCGAAGCAGAATCTGATTCTAAGCATTTTCAGTTTTTGACTCGACACTACTGCTGGAAATTAGGGCTCTCCACAGAAGTGGAATTTTTGAGTGAGCCTAGGCCTGGATTGATATCCTCCTCAAAATCGAAGTTTAAAGATCAAGATCAAAGCTTTTGGTTGAACAGAACTCTGGGAAATTCAAACCCTGATATGCTCTTGAACCAGCACTGCAGAAATTCAACTCCAGATTCAGATCCAACATCTTAACCTGGTAAGATCTAAATCTTTGGTATTTCCATTTGAGGTTCTCAGTTAAGATGTCTCATCATACCAAGCTTGATAAAAAGCTTGAGGGAGATGATAACTTCCAAGCCTGGAAGTATAGAATCTCCCTGGTCCTGGAAGAAAATGAGTTGGACTCCTACATCAATGAGGAGGTTCCAGTTCCAGAGGGAGATGAGGCTAAGGCCTTACACAAGAAGAAGTTGGTTATGGCTAAGAGGATTATTGTTGATTCAATCAAGGATCACCTCATACCACAGGTGTCCTCCCTAAAGACACCTAAAGCTATGTTTGATGCCCTAACCAAACTGTTTGAAGGAAAGAACATAAACCGGAAGATGAACTTGAGGAACCAATTGAAGAATGCGAAGACCATACAGTCATACTTTACAAGGGTCTTCCAAATCAAAGAACAACTTGAAGCAGTAGATGAAGAAGTGGAGAATGCAGAGATTGTAATGACCACCTTGAATGGTCTCCCTAGGACATGGGACTCTTTCATTCAAGGGATCTGTGCCAAAAAGAAGTTAGTCAAATTCAGCAAACTCTGGGAAGAATTCTCTCAAGAAGAAGCTCGGATAGCAGCACGAGAAGAAAAGATGGGAAGTGAAGATCAAACTCTCATAATACAATCCAAGAAAACCAGATCTAACCACCACAAAGGTAAGCACTCTCACCAAAGGAATAACTTTAGAAATCCTAGAGATAGGTCCACAAAGGTACATTTGCTATACATGTGATGAAAGATGACACTTTGCTAGAGATTGTCCTAGAAACAAAAGTAGCTCTCACAAGAAGAAGGGAAACAAAAGAAGACATCATGCTCATGCTGCAGAGGATGATGAACCTTCCATGTTCAAAATACTCACAGGTCGAAATACCCAAAATAATTCATGTAAAAATGTTGAACAATGAAGAAATAGTGTCAATTCCCCACTATCTTGATGTGAACCATTGTAATGCTAATTATTTCGAATTGGAAGAGTCTTTAATTGTAAATTTATGATTGTAATATGTTCAATATGCTCTATTCTTTATTCTTATCAATTTTCAAGTCTAAATTCCCAAGAGTTGTATGTCAAAATGACTTTTAATGAGAAAACAATGACCATTTCCACTCTATTTTGATATATGCCATGGTAATGCTTATTATTTCGAATGGAGGAATGTATATATGATAAATTTATAATGGATGGACTGTCATTAATGTGTATTTCAATTCTCATGTTTATTACTTAAGCATTGGAAGCCATTTCACTCATTTTTATTGCATTGGGAGAAGATTTGGTACATTTTCCCCAAGGGTCGAAATTGTGACTTGGGAGTTGTTTTGGAAAGAGTCATAACAACCTGTATAAACTGAACCATAATGAAAATGAAACTTTGAAAATGTCCCTTACACATTACCAGACTCTTTTCAGAAATTCAAGTGACTTTGGTGTCATTTGTGAAGCCATATCCATCAAGTACTGAGGGGGAATTGGAGCCCCAATTTGCTAGTAAAGAATCATACTTCGAACAGAACATTAAACAAGTTTGCAGAAAAAATTGTGGGGTCCTTAAACATCTATGAACATCATATTTAATTTATAATATCATTCATGTACCTTCAGATAAAATTTGGGAGCCTTTGGGCCAATTTGGAGGTCTAGAAAAGATTGCTCATTTAATAAAATTTCAAAAAGAGAGATTACAATGGTATCAGAGCATGATCTTGGCACCAGATGTGGTCTAATATTTATGAATACAATATTTTAGGGACCACCATTATATATTGAAAGCAAAAGTGCTTTTGTTGAAGAGGAAAAAAAAAGTAGGAGAAGAAGGCAATTTTTTGGGGAAACTATGACTAGGGATGAAAAGGGAACCTCATATATTGGTAAGCAACATATAAAAATCATGGAACCTATATTTGAAAACATTAGCAATAATATTATGAAAGAATTCGAATTGTTGGCTATCTAAAGTTTGGAAAAATATATTAATTTTAAGAAAACCAAGGGGAAAAATGCATCAGTTTGCTTGAACGAGCAAAAGGGGGAGACCCATGAACCACCTAGTTCTGAAATAGGTGAAGTAGAAGAAGTAGTACATGAAGAGGATATAAATTCACTCCCAAGTGACTCCGAAAAAGATGAAGAGACATCACATGAGTATGAATAATTTTCTATTGAAAATATTGGAGATCATTTCGAGACACCTTCTACCTTGGAAATGAAACAAAGAACATCTACTGATGGATAGTTGAACAATGAAGGAGTACCTACTAATGGGTGCTCACAACTCTATGTTGGTGACATAGAGATAATATTTAAAAAAAAAATCTGCAAGCAAAATTTCCAGTAACATGAAAATGAAGACCTTGTAGCAGTTGAAGAAGAAACATGATCAACTTCCCCATCACCACTTGAGCTTCATGAAGTTGGTCCAAGCAATAAGGAAGAAGATGAGCAGGTTCATTTGCAAGAGCCTCATTTTCTTGAAGGGTCCTTAAATATGAGTGAAAAGAATATACAAGAGGCCCTTAGCATACTCCATGACACTCAAGAATTGGTATCAAATTCTTGTTTGAGAGCTACTTCCTTGGAGGAGCCATCATTCCTTGAAGACATGGAGAAGATTCAAAGAGCAATGTGTAACATCAAAGGTAATTTCATGTCTTTTCTATTTGATAGAAAAAATGTCATTGAGCTTAGTGAATGGTTACATGAATCCTACTTGAAGAATAATGAAGCTATTCATAAGCTCACAATTCAAAATGAGCAACTTCTTGAAAGGTTGCAAGACGCTTGTTTTTCCTCCTATGTTTCAAATTGTCAAATGGTAGACTTCTTAGAGGATTCTCATGACATGATGGATCATGAGAAACATGAAAAATTGTAGGTTCTTGATGTGCTTGAAAATTATAGTGATGAGATCCAATCACTAGTAATGGTGGAAGAGGAACTCAAGTTGCCTCTTGAAAATGGTTACACAATTTTTGGAGAACTGCATAATTCCACCACCTTGGAACCAACCCATGAGGAAATTTTTGCATTTTTTAGGGAGGTGCATAATCCTATCCCTATGGATCCTTCACATTATGACAATTTTTCACTTACTGGTCATTTGGGTGAGTTTGTTCTTTCGCCTACATCCTACACTTCTAAATTTTGCAGCATTCATCCTAGTGAAGTATGGGTGAAAGGTTTCTTTTTTATGGTGCCAAATGAAGAGTATGGAAATTCTATTTCTCCTTTTGATGATGGAATTATTATAGAAACATATTATTTACATTTGCATAATCATCCTTGTTTACATTATGATTATACACATCTACTTGGGTGCACCTATGATGTTCACTTGAGTCACGTGGAGACTCATGATTTTCCTTTCTCCTTTCCTAGTCTATTTGAAGTTGGAGGAACTTCATCCCAAAATTGGGTGAAGATTTATATGATTTAAGAACATTATTATTGGAAGCAACATCCTCTTATATTACATGATGATATACATATTCATGAGTGTATTGATGAGACTTCTTTGAGCCACTTGAATTCTTCATGTTTTCCTTGCTCCTTATTTTGTTCATATTTTGGTGGAGGTTCTTCATTCACTTCTTGGATGAAAGAACACATGGCTGATTCTAATGGTGCACATTATATATCTTTGGAGCAGCATTATGGGACATGGGGTCCTCACCTATGTCATTGGAGCATATTTGATTGGTCACTTGAAGCTTGTATGCACTTGGAAAATGGTGGTTTACCTACTTGGAGGTATAAGCACTTTCATGATTTTTTTATGAGAAACTTCCTTGATGTACTTTTTTATTATGTTGTTATGTACTTTGATGATATATATTATGTACTCATGATGTTTGGAAGAATGCATACAAAAAAATTGGATCCCAGAATTCTCTTTCCTAATGGTATGGGTTGGAGATCACTCTTAATTGTTGGAGTGAAATACAAGCAATGGGACCCTGGGATAGTTCTTACTCCCATTGACTTCATGGTTTTGGGGAAACAAGTAGTATGGTAGATGGATTCCACACTTAATAAAGTGATTTTAATCAGAGTAGTGCAGCAGATTGCATGGTGGTTCCTCTCTGAAATTTTCTTGGATTATGAAGAAACTCAAAGTTTTGGTAACTCAGTATCAACTTCAAAGAATTATAAAAAAGCAAAAATTCATGAAAGTTTAGAAAAGGTTTCCAAAATATGGAGGTAAAGATTATTTGCACCAATTTGGTTCTTATGGATTTGATTAATCCTTTTAGTGTTAGTTGTGATGTTACAGGATATATCAGTATGCACAATCTACGTCTCATTACTTTTGGGAAAACAAAATTGCAGTACATGAGTGCCACTACAAAAATTGCAGCTAAAGAAAAGTAACAAGCAGAATCATAAGAGAGAACTTGGTGCAAAGGAAAGAGTACCAAATGAGGATTCCATTTGGGAATATATATATATATTGTAGCATACAAATCTTAAATTGATCGAGGACAAGCAATCTTAGGTGGGGAGGATTATAATGTCCCCATTTTTAATAATTGCGTAGCAAGACAATTCTATCAATCCTACTAGTTTCCTAGGTTGGATGGATACATTTGGAAATTTAATAAGGGAGATAATAAATGGTGTTTAGACATTAGAAGGAATAAATATTTATTTAATGTATTTAATTAAATAAATGCAAGCGAAAAATGAAATGTCTACGAAGAAGGGAGACACATGGAGACTATGGGGCCCACTCAAACTAGAATTTCTATGTTAAATAACATCCTCCTCTTGCAATTTCGAATCTATGGGAAGCCTAATGTTAATGGATGGATTATAAGGTTAATATACTTTTACATATACATCATAGGTCAAATTTGGGATTAAGTGTAACTTACATGGGGAGAGGAAGAGCCAAATGGGAGTTTCATGGACACTTGGCTAGATTCCCCTTACATTTATGACATCTATGACATTGGTGATGGAGATTCTATGAAATTTATGACACAAGTCAGATATTAAGGCTGAAACCTAACATACATGACATGTCAGGTCGAAATATACCATCAAAAAGAGATGTCATGTGAGTTTTGGAAGCTCAATGGGATCCTACTCAAATTTGGGGAAGGTGGAAAGCTAGGAAAGAGGGGACATATGTCAATTCATGTGCCCACACCCAAATTCAAATTGGATTGAGTTTGTGGACGGATTGGGAACCTTATAAGGATAAGGATGTTTATAAAATACAGGAATAAACCAATAGAATGGCTTTTAATCATTTGAGAAATTATCATTTGTGAATTGTGAGAGGTAGTGGATGACTAGTTTTCTTTCCTTAGCCAATTTTGAGGGTGAATGATTCCCATCCAGGTTGGTGTTTGGAGAGGCCGCTTAAGTATTTCATGGAGATTTAATGGAGTCTTATTTTCATGTGTAAGCTACAGAAAATCATGTGGATTCTTCTATTGCAACACTCTCTCTCAACTATTTCATGTTTTCACACCATATTCATGCCAATGGAGGGATTGCGCTTTGGGTGAGCTATTGATCTCTTTGGTGAAGATTAGAATGCTCATTATCTTATGTTATGATTTATATTCTTTTTAGTTTAAATTCAGAAGAATCATAGGTCGAAATACCCAAAATAATTCATGTAAAAATGTTGAACAATGAAGAAAAAGTGTCATTTCTCCACTATCTTGTTGTGAACCATTGTAATGCTGATGATTTCGAATTGGAAGAGACTTTCATTGTCCATTTATAATTTTAATCCATTAAATATTGTTTTTTCTTCATTCTTATAAAGTTTCAAGTCGAAATTCCCAAGATTTGTATGTCAAAATGACTTTTAATGAGGAAACAATGACTATTTCCACTCTATTTTAATATATGCCATGGTAATGCTTATTATTTAGAAATGAAGGAATGTATATATGATACATTTATGATGGATGAAATTTCATTAATGTGTATTTCAAGTCTCATGTTCAGTACTTAAGCGTTGGAATCCATTTTACTCATTTTTATTGCATTGGGAGAAGATTTGGTGCATTTTCCTGAAGGGTCAAAATTGTGACTTGGGAGTTGTTTTGGAAAGAGTCATAACAGACTGTATAAACTGAACCATGATGCACATGAGACTTTTAAAAGGTCCCTTACACATCCTCGGACTCTTTTAAGAAATTCAAGTGACTTTGGTATCATTTGTGAAACCATATTCGGCAAGTACCCAGGGGGGATTGGAATCACAATTCGCTAGTAAAGAATCATACTTTGAACAGAACATTAAACAAGTTTGAAGAAGTAATTGGTGAGTCCTTAAAAATCTATGAACATCATATTTAAGTTCTAATATCATTAATGTACCTTCAGAGAAAATTTTGGAGCCTTTAGGCCAATTTGGAGGCCTAGACATCAAAACTAGTTAAGGTCAAAATTGGGGAAAAGTGAAAAAAATTGTTCATTCAATAAAATTTTAAAAAAGGAAATTGCACCCTCGAAATAGGAAAAGAAACAAAATTTGAAATATGTATTCAAAATATCTTCATATTCACTTTAATGAGCTGAATGAACTGCTTCTGGATGAAGAACTTGCTGAAGAAATCATGAACTCATTGATCATGCGCTAGAGTGTAGAACCTGGAAGAAGGAAGAGGAGAGACTCCTTGTATCTCATCATCTGATGAAGTAGGAGAATTATCTAAATACTTCTTACTGCTGTCAAACTCTGATCTACAAACATAATCTAAAATGGAAAATAGATCTGTGGATACTCCTTCCCAAAGAGTACAAAAATTAAGACAATTTATTTCACACCCAATTCCCTGAATAGCTGGAAAATTGTGATGTGAATCACATGTCAATATTTCAATCTGATGTAGCACTTATATAGATATGAGATGAGGCTGATAAAAATATGATATATCATAATTATTAGCATATGGAACAACAAAGACAAATTCTTCAATGGCTCCATGAGGATATAGGGCTAGACTAGAAAAATTATGAGCAACTAGGGAAAACTGATAGGTGTAAAAATATGAATGATGGATGGGCATAATATCTGAACCATAAGTGTTTAGAATAGATCCAAACATGTTTAATATCAGTCTAAACATGACTAAGGTCATGGATAACCAAACACTCCATCCAGTAAGTATGATGCATCGTTCTGGTTATACCTTGCTTGACAGATTATACCTTATCCTAACTGGGGATGTAAACTAGGTGGTGTTTATAAATACCCTAACACTACCATGTTGTAACCTTTGGCACTTTCACCAAATGGGGTTTATTTTAGGACTTCTTTAAAGAAGTCTAAGATAGTGGGGCTCTTTTGGTTAAGAAGGTAAGGTCGACCCTTAGCACCAACTCTATATGTAACGGCCATGGAAGCCTTAGGCTACTGATACCCACTCCGTGCCTTATGAATTCTTCTTGGTATAACGTATTACCTTATGGGTATCGGGCCTACTCCTCTGGCTGAGCCTTGAAAGATAGGAAAGACTTCAATCCATTTAAGATAAATATCACTTCATTAGAGACCAATGAGGAATCAACGAGTGAATTAGGGATTTGTATAGTCTTAGGATTATTCATAGGTATGGTAGATGGTATGGATGGTGGTATGATATGTGTATCAACCTGAAAATATGCTTATAAATTAGAATCCAAAGGATCACATATAAGTATATCAATAGACTCATGGGAATACACTGGTAATGAATCCTCTGTATGAAAGGAGGAAAGAATGAGATGTTCACAATCTTCAAGAAGGTTATGAGTATTGATGACAAGAACAAAGGAGAAGATGCTGAAGAACATGAGATCAAGTAAGGTAAGTGGTATGACACAAATAAGGTTTGATTTGGCTAAGAAAACATCCTGGAAATCACTAGGTTGCACATCATCAATGAGAGAGGTATGCACAGAGTGTGAAGGATCTAGCACATAGATCTCAAAATCTAAGATAGGAGATTTAGAGAACAACGAATGGGTGATAGGATGATCATTAATATCAATATCGGCTCCAAACGTTACTTATTTTTCATCATTAGTATCACAAGAAGAAAAATCACCTTCAAGAGACACAGAAAAACATGTCTCTTCAATATTTGCTTCTTCATTGAAGGAAGAAGCATTTGAATGAAAGCGGGTAGCAGCAACATGAACTGTATGAGAAAATTCTTCATCATGATCAAATTCATCAGAGAATGTAAAGGCCAATAAATCTTGAGAGAGAGAATAAGAGTAGATGTTGGGTTCACTCTATGCTTCATTTTCTTTTTCCTACAAACCAAAAGCTTTATCCAAATTCTTCCAAAGCTCAAATGGATACTCAGCAGAATCTATGAGATGATGTATATTTGGAGACATTCCCAAACAAATAATTCTATAAGCTATATCACAATTATTTATCCAATCAATATTCTCTTCATAAGACTCGGGGGTCCTCTCAATGCACCAATGGAGACTTCAAAGAGACATTGCCTCTTCAAATATGCACTCATCTTGGGCTTCCAATTAGCATAGTTGAAAGGAGATAGTAGAGGAAATTTTGAATCCATATTGAAGTTGTTGATATGATCTAAGAGATACTCTTTGCAACCTGCAAAACAAAACTAGGAGAAAATATTGTAAGCTAAACAAGCTCTTCTACAGAGAGGGATAGGAGACTGGATGTGCTCCTCAACTCTGTAAAACTTGATCAACCTTGATGTTCTGATACCATGTGCTCCCTGTAGCTCTAATACCATGTAGAAATAATAGATCAATGGTATGAGAAATTATTCTAAGAAGAAGCACAGGAAATAGATCTTGCAACTAAGAATTCTCACAAGCATATACAGGAAAAATAGAGAGAAGAAAAGAGACTGAATCACATGAATGAAGAGATGGAAATTGATGTGTATCATTTAATTGAATAATGATGAATAATAGTGTACATAAATGATACATCCCTCATAGGAAAATCGATTTGTATAGAAACAACTCATAAATCTCAAAAAAGATGGCTTATCAAAATATAACAAACCCCCATAGGTGACTAAAGCACTTCCCAAATCTATCAAATACCTCACAAATTGGGAAAAGCATGAGTGAGTTGTCAAGGAGATGGAAAAAACATGCTAATCCTATAAAACGGAGGAAAAGTCATGAAGGATGGGTTGGCAACAAAAGCATCCAGTTTCCTAGTTTGACTAGCTTTACCTCATCGACAGAAAAGCAAAAAAAATAGAATAAAGAAGAATATGTTGTAAAGTGTTGTATACTAATTCTGGATGGTCAAAAGGTGGCCAAGATCAACCCATAATTAGAAATAAATCATTCCTATGATATAGATGGCATGTATTGACTTTAAGGTGCAAGTGGATTCCAACTAATTAAGCTAGTGGGTGAATAATTAATCAAATAATCATTAATTATTTTATCCTAAGTTATAACTGGGTTTAATATATTCCAACACATAGCACATGATAGCCCGGGCTACCCTATGGAGCAAGCGGTTGAAACGGCTTGACACCCTAGCTGTGTGTCTCGGGTACCTCTTAGGGAGGTCATTTATGGCAGCATATGGGATGTCCAATGTCAAACGGTTGAGGTTTTCCTCAAGCTCGGTCAACTCGTCATCTCCTCTATGGACAAAGAGAGCCCCTGTTTTCCTGTCCATTGGATATGAGCCTCCAGGTCGCGCATCTCCTACATTTGCATGATAAAATTAAGTCTTGTCATCATATATAAAAATCATAAAACATTAAAACATTAAAAAACAATCAACATCTTAAGTATTGCTTGTTATCGATGTCACCCCACTAAGCGTCAACTAGTAAAGGAATGTAGGGATCTCCTTGAAATTCGGTCCCAGCACAGGCATAATCCTCAATCATTAGGATCTGGTCATCTAGCCAACGAAAGAAGGGATTCATGTATTTGACCTTGGCTCCACCACCTCCAGTGCGGGCCATGATCTTCACCCACTGCAGCATGCGAGGGACTCGATCTCTCAAATCTGTGAATACCACCTGTGGTTTCAAGAGAGGTACCCTCTCGAATAAGAAACATGCTAAAATATCCCTGTAACCAAATTGTTTTAGTTCTCCCTACTGCCACTTGGTCAGTTGATCCTTGAACATAGTCAATAATGCGTCAGCCCAATTAAACACTATGGGTTCCATGACCTCTAGGGAATATACAATATGTGCCTGGGAAGCGTGATGAGCCCCTTGGCTCCCAGCTACCCTCTTCCTAGTGAAGAGCACAGTCCGAAGTGGCAAGTCCCTCACTTCTTTAATTGGGATTTTCTTCCTAGACATTCTAGTTCCCGTATCGCAATAACAAACTATGAGCTCTTGTGTGGTAATGTCTCCCCCTCAAGAGCTTCTCAATGAAATAGGCGCTCCACACCTGGATAACCCGATGAAAAAATAAATTTCTTCCACCTCCATAGTGAGGATGCGGGCCCCCACCTCAAAATGTTGTTGTTTCGGATTCCACATCCACAATATATACTCCAATAACTTGACATGGAATACCATGCTAGGAGCTTGGAAGAATTTAAAAAGGCCACAAGCTCGTAGAGCGGATATGGAAGCCCCATTTGCCTCATCACGAGAGTCATCATCCTCGTGTTTCCATTATTTCCACACTAACATTTTAGACAAAATGACCTATCAAAAACCATAAGAAGATTATTTAGACATAATCAATCAATAAAAATGCTTAAAATCCACTAATTTTGCTAGGCCATCTATCTTTTGGGCATGGTTTACGGCACCACTCCTCTCTCCTTGAGACAAAGTGGTGCCACCGCTTGTCCAAGGCATAAAAGTCACATTTTTCCACAGGCACCGCTTATCTTGCAAAAGATAAGCGCGTTACCCCGGAAACACAATTTATCCTTAGATAAAAATCCCCAAAACCTAACGAAAATTCTTGGAAAGAAGAAATTACAACCAAGAAAATGATGGGGATGGTCTTGGCTCTTACTTGAGACTGACGGATCAGAAAATACAGGTAATGGCTCCAGAAACTCCAACTGAAATCTGCACACAAAAACTCCAAATGGCTCTCCAAGACTTGGTAAATGGTAAATGAAATGTTTTTTACTATTCCATGACTTTTATATGAGAATTTTTAGGGTTTAAATATTATTTTTATGTTTTTAAATATTTTATTAAAAAATGCCCTTTTTCTATAATTATAGAAGTCAATTTTAAATATTTTTTGGGGAACTAATAGTCTTTTTAAAAAGATGTTGCAAGGATGAGACTGAATAGTATTTACTATGGGTAAGTTTTTTTTTGGCTTTTTCATAATTCCATAAAATAGAAAAAGCCATCGAGTGCTAATTTTGACATTTTGGTCGGGCTCCTTAAACCTAGTACCAAAATTTCGAGTCGTTTTCGCTTCTTTTCAGGCTCATTAAACTCATTCATTGTGAAAAGAAACCCTATTGGAGTCTTCTTTACACTCTTTTTGGACTCCTTAAATGTGAAAATATTGTTGAGCAAGCTTGTCTTCTTCACGCTCATAAAAGTACTTGAAGAGTTGTATTTCTAACAGTAGTTTACCCCTTTTTCGGTTCGGATTGACTAAGTACAAAAAATCACCCCTTGGAGTCTTCTTCTGTCTTCATTTAGACTCTCTAAACATGAACGATGCCAAGTTTCAGGGATAATTTTAAGGGTGAATTTTAGCCCAATGGACTATTTTTCCATGTTTTTCTCCCAAAAAAGATTCGCCATTTTGCATTTTTTGAAGCCCCGTTTCACCCAATTTTGATAGGGTACAATTTTTTCACCCTAAAAATCGCCAAATTATTATATAAACAATATAAAATCCTTGGAAATTAAAATACTTTTTGAAAAATATCGCCAATCATTTCATCGTTGGCGTTTTAAGAATCGGTAATATTCGCCAACATTTATACACTTTTAAATAAGTATGGTTCCTTAAAATCATCCCTGCCAAGTTTACTTTCAATTGACTCGTTAAACTAAACAGTGAGACCCTTTTTTGGGAATGAACCCCTCATTTCTTAAGTTCGTGAAATACATGAGAATAGACTTATCCCCCAGATAAGCTACAACGAGTGTTTGTTACCCTATTTGAACTTGTAAAAATGAAAAGAGGCAATCATCAATCATGATGGGGAAATTAAGGGAAATGACCAATTTCATTTTGTAAATTAATGGCAGCTGTTAGTCACCTTTGAACATGGCACTTTTCTACATTTCATTCAATCAATTAGGTATTCAGCTTGCTTCCAAGTCGATCCACTTTCATGAGTCATGTCACTCCTTTGAGTCTTTCAAAGAATGCATCATTTACTGCCGCATTATGTCATGACCCTCCTGGTCTAATTCAATGTTGTCAAGTCCTCGATCGTGCCATCCAATGTTCAAAGAAAAATTGAAAGCTTACCTCTGCAGTCAAAACAATCTTTGTGTTAGTACCTTTTTTAATAAGCCCTGTGGTTACATCATATTCAAAATTCCAGAGGTTTGTTCCGAGTTTTGTGTTGTCGATGTGGGATTCATCATGGCCCTCCTTCAACGAAACTATTCATGTCAACGTCATCTCATCATCCATGAATTAGTCTTAGAAACAAGTTAAGTACCTTGAGATCTATATGCTTCAATGACAGATTCTCTCTCTTTCGACATAGGTTCACATCATTGACCTTTGATCAAAGGATTCAATTGAGTGTTCGACATCAAGTCATTTATTCACACTCAGGAGATTGTACTAGGGTACCTTGGGAATAATTGACATCAATAATGATCTCCCTCGCACTTGTTAACGGTTCTCATCATTGACCACTAATCAAGTGATTTCTACCATGTTCAACATTAAGAAATTGTAATCATATGCATAGAATCATACTTTGTAGAAGACGAGACGAAGACCCTGGGTATCTGTTAAAGCACTCATTGCCTTCCCCAGGTTTCGAAGGAGTATATTGTATGAGTCTTAGCATGGATCCACATTTGTATGGTCGTGGTTGTGCTCAAATCTGTGTCTATTTGACATAGATCTACATTTTATATCTAGTAGCTATGTCCAAGTTTGAGTCTCTTTCACATGGATCTATGATGTATTCCAGTAGCCATGTTTGTTTATCTCTCTCATGGATCCGTCTTGTATTGGTCTGCAGCCATGATGAAGAAATATTTTGAAATCAAAAGTATTGATGTATTGCAGAAGCCTGGTTGATGATGATCTCTGATCAAGCGATTTCTTGCCTCGAAGTGATAACTTTCTCTTTCAAATATCTTGTCTATCGTATCCCTCTAGCCTCATGCTTTGGGGGGCATTATGTTACACATAAATATCGTCATCATCATGTGATGAGGTACCAAACATCAGCAATTGCCCTCAATTCCCAAAAACTAAAGTTGGACATTGGCCCAAAAATCTGATTTACATATTTTAGTCCAGTACCGCCTTTGCCCTTAATGCAAGAGGCGTTACCCTCTTCAGTAACTCTCATTGCCTCTTGACAATAAGCGGTGCCACCGCTTCCTGCCTTTAATAAAAAAGCAGTTCCACCGTGGTAACGCTCTGTCAACATGGAAAAGAAGCGGTGCTTGAGTCAAAAAGTAAAAAAAAAAAGGATTCACGAATCTTCTCGAAGACCTCGTGGCACCCTCATCTCTACTCTTGTTGACCACCTAGACTCGAGATCCCCCTTAGTAAAATCTCCCTTCTACCTCACCCACCATTTGCTCAACCATCCCTATCCTCCAAAGGCCTATAAAACATGGCCCATACTCCATGGTTGAGAGAGAAAAAAATTATGATGCTCCATTGAGATTCTGGCCAAATCTACGGTGAGCATAGAAAGAGCAAGTTGAGAATCTCCCTTCTACCTCACCCACCATTTGCTCAACCATCTTTATCCTCCAAAGGCCTATAAAACATGGCCCATACCCCATGGTTGAGAGAGAGAATAATTATGATGCTGCATTGAGATTCTGGCCAAATCTACGGTGAGCATAGAAAGAGCAAGTTGAAGCTTTTGAGGACAAGTAGTGGCATGTGAAAATGGAGTTGTAATGCAAGCTAAAGTTGTTGCAACCAACTACTAATATATACATCGTTTATATATTAAATGCAACGATGTAGTAATCCAACTTGAACTGTATGACAATGCAACATCGTATTCATTGTCGTTTGGATTACCTCTGTTAAAATGGAGTTTTTGAATGACAATGCAGTTGTAATCCAACTTGAACTGTATGACAGCTTGTACACTATTAAATGCATCAATGAAGTGTGTTCATAGTTAGGAAAAAACAACAAAGACACCGTCCACTCTTGACGGGGCAATGGAGTTGTAATCCAGATTCCGCTGTATGAGTGAACACCATCATCCTTTGGCCGGAATATAAGGGAGACGAAACGTAAGCCAAGCTGAAATCGGTCCGAAATCTGAATCGCACAGAAAACAGGCAACAAATGCTCTGCCATTATCTGCATACATACTATAAATGAACGCACAGCCGACATGAACTATTGCAAGACGCACGAGGGTTGGAACCTCTTTCTTGTAGATTCTCTATAGCTTGTTCACTAGACCTAAAATTGTGGCACATGAACATACATAGTAAATGCCTCAAAAAATGATTAAAAATGTCCCGATTCACCATTTAGGGAGGTTATGGAAGGAGGCTATCCATAACCAGCCTGTTTTGCAGGTTTTAATGTGAGCATTGAAATTCATTTAAATAAACAAACAATTTCAAAAATATCACTACCAATATCTTAAAAAACTATATATACATTTAATAATTAAAAATTATAAACAAAAAATTATACAAGAGTAGATTACTATTTTTTTTTTAAACAAGATCATTCTCTGCATGTAATAATACCACAGGAATACTTAGTTAAGACAATAATACCACAAGAATATATATATATATATATAAAACAAGATCATTCGCTTGTAATAATACCACAAGAATACTTCGTCAAAGACAATAATACCACAAGAATACTTAGTTAAAGACAAGCGAATAAATGTAAACGAATAAAATAAAAAGTATCATACCATAAATAAAATAGCTTTTACGAGAGCAAATACTTAGTGAGTGAACGAAAAAACAAAAGAGAGAACATTCTGAAATCATATAGTAATTACCAAATTTCACAGTCATGTTAATCCCCAAATTCAACACTCACGGCTAAACATTAAAGATTAATCTCATGTGAATCCCGAAATTGAACATTTTAATGCTAAACACTAAAGATTATGCAGCATAAAAAAGCATATCAACAGTTACTGAAATTTGCATCCAAATTACAATGAAATACCTCTAGCGATATTCTATCGCCATATTCTTCACTTAAACGTAATTTTTCATAACAAGCATCACTAATCCGACAATTACCCCACACACGACTAGCACTAATATCAAGATATATGTATTTATATTAAAAGTGCAAGCTCAAGGAGATAGTAGTTTGAATTATAATTAAGTAAACTACTTTTGCAGAGACCCGTTTCGGTCTTTCAAAAAACTGTTATATTAAAAGATATAGTATCTTTATCGAGGTACAAAATTAAAACTGTTATTATCATCCATAATTATACTTCACCATAACCTAAATTCTAAAAGACTATTATTCCATCATTGCTTGCTTTTAAATGACCGATGATGATGATGAGGTGCCTGCAATTATACCATGTAATTCATTAGAGTAGGAGCGTAATTCAAAATCAGTGGTATGCCAAAGATTTTTATTAGACTATCAGCGGTATTCAAAATCAACTTACTTCTCTCATCTTCAGAATCATCGCTATCATCAACACACTCATCTGCTCCTCTCACCCGTGGGAAATAATCCGGTCTAGCCCATTGTTCTCGATCGGTAGTACCTTGATCCGGTATCCTGCGGAACGGCTTATCTAAGATCTTTACTGAAATGCTGGTAAGGCCTGCCTTTCTAAACACCCACAATCTTCTATTGTCCTTTGACCACGTGATGCCAGATGACTTTTCTGGATACACTTGGATCGGCGGAAAATCGTCGGCCTTCAACGATCCATTAATAATTCTATCTCGAGCGTCTTCCACGGAGATGAGTTCATTTTTCAGGTGTACATTCTTCGCAATAGAATCCTGAGTAAACCTCAGACTGTTCGGATCGAGTGGGACTAATTGATCACTCATTTCTCTTCTTCACTCACTTAAACAGATTTTACAATTCCCTTATGCTATACAAATAGCCTGGCAAAAACTGGACACTAGCTTGTTGAAAACAGTAATCTTGACCGAGCCGGCCAGCCGACCACCGACCGCCTGCAGCACCGCCCAGCTGTCCATCAACCACCCAACAGTCAAATTATTAATGAAATTCAACCTCCAGCAGAAATTTAAACAGTAAAACATGTGTTAAAAATCTACTATTTAGGATCATGTCATAACTGTATAAGGCAGACTTGTAGTTTTGTTCTTTGCTATTAAAATTCTAAGCAACAACTCATATTTGCCCATATTTTTTGTTCTTTGCTATTAAAATTCTAAGCAACAACTCATATTTGCCCATATTTTCTATCATTTTGCATTTTCAACTCTTCAGTTTTTAGTCTTCTTCTTGTATCCTCCTCCTTCATAGCTAACTGTCGGTGACCAAGTATTTTGGCTTTTGGTCTGTACAGGCTCTTTGAACCAACATCTTTTTCGCTCGTGGATTGCAACTTGCAACTGAAGTTTTTGTTTTCATTCAATCTGGATGTCACTCACCATGGAATTTGTGGTATTGGGAAGGACTGTAAAATTTCTCATATAACGTGTGATAGATAGAGATGGTGGAGCTTTCGATTTCTGGGCCCTTCATTTAAAACTTTCTGACTTTTAGGATAAACTCTTTCAAAAACTTAGCATAAGTTAGTTGCAATGATTGGAAATATTAGCATAAATTTATCTTAAAAATGACTTATCAAGTTTTAAAAGAATTAAATGTTTTTAGCTGTAAATCTTTTTTTAAGTAAAATGTTCCAAAAATATAAACAAAATTTTATAGTTTTAATTTGTAGTAATATATATATGGTTTTAATCAACATATTATTTAAATCATAAAATGAAATCATTTTACGAGCACAAAAAAATTTACACATCTCCTCCTACTATCCTATAAAATAAGCCTCTTCCACTTAATAAACAAGTAGACTAACTCATGCAATCTAGTATGGATACCCGCACCTTCTCTAGTTGGGCCACAAGCGGCGCGAAAGCTATTCCCGGCTGAAATCACAGTGAAGACTAGCACTGGATTTCTTATTCCACTTTAACTGTTCAATTTTTGGAGAGAGATTGGCGAAATGGCTCAGACCAAAATATGAATGTGTTTTTAATGCAAATGGAAAATGAGAATAGAGGCGTATGGTCTAAAGGCTACTTGGTGGGTGACTCAACTGAAGGAATGATTATGTAAACTCGGTTCTAAATCAAGCATTTCAATAAAAGACCAGGTGTATCGTGAATGACACGACTCCATCAGCAAGAGACGAGACCACTAAATACACCACCATTGCTTCCTACCGGTTCCCTATCACTTATAAGTAACAAAGAGGGTGAGGTTGATGAAAAACTAGTAACACTTGAATGCATAGCGGATTAAAATTCTGTTTTTTTCTAAATAATTTGTAAAATTTGAAAAGTATGCAAATTACTTTCAGGAATGAAAAATTAACAAAAAAAAACAAGTTTGAAGTTACAAAAGATCTTATTATTGGCAGTATGTAAAAGGGTAAAACGTAATCCATAAATTATACATTTTTTTTTCTTTTTAATAAAGAAAATTAAAAAATCATAACAATCTTATAAACTTTTTTGGTGTGCCAAAGACATTTTAAAATGTGTTTTACTTTATATAAAGTAAATGCAATGCAAATGCTATTTTTTAATGGAAAGAAAATTAAGAAAAAAAACCACTAAATACATCTCCATTATTTCAAATGAACTATTGTTTCTTTTGTTTTTTTACATAAATAAGTGTAAAATGTGTTTTACTTTATATAAAGTAAATGCAATGCAAATGCTATTTTTTTAATGGAAAGAAAATTAAGAAAAAAAACCACTAAATACATCTCCATTTCAAATGAACTATTGTTTCTTTTGTTTTTTTACATAAATAAGTGTCTTGGTATTTATAGTATTTTAATGCAGCACTTTTACAGATTAAATATATATGTAAAAATATTGCTTCCAGTATGTAAAAATAATTTATTGTCTATATAAAGTTTCTACCATTTAAATATGTGTGTCAAAATAGGTTTCTATATATAGTTATTGATTTGATTGGATTCAAACTAAAAGAAACATCTTTTTATTTAAGGTGGACATATAATATTTTTATTATTAATATTTAATATAATTTATGGCCGACATATAATATTTTTTTATTATGTTAAGAACGAATATTACAACATCTCCCCATGCATGGTTTTAAAACCATGTGTAAGGCCCTCCTAAAACCATGGGTTGTTTAGAAGGCCTTGCACATGATTTTAAACCATTTGCAAGGCCCTCCTAAATCATGTACAATAAAACCATAGGTTGTTTAGGAGCCCTTGCACATGGTTAACTTTAACTTTTTATTATTTTGTTATTAGTAACAAACGTAGAAACCTTACAAGATATCTCTCTTGTCACAAGATCTCCCTCGTAGTGGGTTATTAAAATAATTGATTAAAACATTAAGTATGTGAGAATTTCATTGTTTTTATTAAATTAAAGTAGACCTATCATTTTTGGTTTTTTATATAGTTTTTCATTAAATTAAATGTTTTTAGCTGTATATCTTTTTTCAAGTAAAATCTTCAGGAAATATAAACAAATTTTAATAGTTTTAATTTGTAGTCATATATATATATGGTTCTAATCAACATATTATTTTTTATAATAGATAATTGTCAAATCATAAAATGAGCGCATTTTATATGAGCACAAAAAAATTTACACATCTCCTCCTACTATTCTATAAAATAAACATCTTCCGCTTAAAATGAGCCTCTTCCACTTAATAAACAAGTAGACTAACTCATGCAATCTAGTATGGATACCCGCACCTTCTCTAGTTGGGCCACAAGCGGCGCGAAAGCTATTCCCGGCTGAAATCACAGTGAAGACCAGCACTGAATTTCTTATTCCACTTTAACTGTTCAATTTTTGGAGAGAGATTGGCGAAATGGGTCAGACCAAAATATGAATGTGTTTTTAATGCAAATGGAAGATGAGAATAATGGAGTATTGTCTTAAGGCTATAATGTGTTTTTAATGCAAATGGAAGATGAGAATAATGGAGTATTGTCTAAGGGCTACTTGGTGGGTGACTCAACTCACGGAGTGATGATGTAAATTAACTTGGTTCTAAATCAAGCATTTCAATAAAAGAGCAGGTGTATCGTGATTCAGTGAATGACATGTCTCCGTTAACAATAAACGAGACCACTAAATACACCTCCATTGCTTCATACTGGTTCCATATCATTTATAACGAACAAAGACGGCGAAGTCGATGAAAAACTAGCAACAGTTAAATGCAGGTGATGATAGCTTATTAAAATTCTGTGTTTTTTTTGGAAATAATTTCAAAATTGTGAAGAGTATTCAAATTTTGGTTTGCAAGTTAAATCTACGCTTTCAACAAAGAAAAATAGCAAAAATAGTTTGGATACAAATCCTGTTTTTTTTGGAAATAATTTCAAAATTGTGAAGAGTATTCAAATTTTGGTTTGCAAGTTAAATCTACGCTTTCAACAAAGAAAAAGAGTAAAAATAGTTTGATACAAATCCAGATGCTGTTTATAACTTATAACTTTAAAATAAGTTTTATGTATTCTCTTCATAGAAGTGGGGTTTTCTTCATCCAGAGCATGGCTATGATCAGGCACCTGATGTACAAGCATAAGATAAATAACATGAGAAATGAGAGACTTCCTGATATTGCTTTAAACTCAAGCCAACTAGGCCTCAAGTGGTAACATGAGAAACGAGAGACTTCTTGATATTGCTTTAAACTCAAGCCAAAAACAACTAGGCCTCAAGGGGTGTTTGTGTAAAGATACCATGGTTTGGTTAAATCATTGGGACTGTTTGTGTAAAGATACCATGACTTGGTTAAACCATTGGGGCATAGATAAAAAACGACATTTTGCAGAACATAACATAGGTGAGTGCAATTTAATGAGGGTCACTTTTTACACATTAGATGCAATAGAAAAGTGACAAATTTGGCATCCCTCAACTTAATTGGAATTTTTTTGGATGCTTGCACAAAATATGTTGCATTGAGTAAAAAATATGAAATGTAGGAAATTGAATCACTTTTCAGAATATAAAAATTTTATATAAAATTTATATTAATTATGTCAAGTTCATATTTTCTAACAGTCAAAGTTTTTTTTTTTTTTTTTTTGCAAATGATAAGGTATATGCCTGTGTGGGTGCATCCTTTGAGTGTATAAATGATGGTTTCAGGCTACAAAAATTGGTAACGATGTAGAAAGCAAGTAGCATTAGTGCAACACTATTTATGAAATTCTGGTTTTTTATTTATTTTGAATTTTCTAAGTGATCAACCGTGGAAAACTATAAGTCAAGTGTAGGTGCATGTTTTAAATGTTTGCAATGATTTCAAAATGGATTTTTATACAATGTAGATGTAGTTGTCTAGTAGTGCACGATACAATTTTTTTTTTAAATGCATGTGAAATGAAAAAGTTACCCAAGAAACTCTCACAATGTGTTTTTTGAGTTGAGTCAGGATACAAGAAAATTAGTAAACAAATAGAAATAATTAATATTAAAAAAATTACATATTTGGAATATGGAAAAAAAATGTTATCTATATCTAAAATTCTATAAAAAATGATTGTTTCTATCATACTATAAAGAGTAGTGAAAGATAGGCATACTAAGAAAATAAAGGAAATGTCTAATTAGCTATAGTTTACCATATTTCATAACACATGGTTGGTAACTCTAAACCAAACACCTAGGAATGCAGATGACATGCAGAAACATTAGAAGGTGTGTTTTAGGTTCTAAGGTACGGTGGCTCATTATGTTTAAATTTAAATTTTTATTCCCTCCTTTGGTGTCAACAAAAATGTTGTAGCGTTTTTTCTCTCCAAAACACTCAAGCGTTTATTATTTACATAACACGCAAGCATTTATGATTTACATAACGTTCAATCATTTATGAGTTACAAAAATCTCTAGTATCATAGATCACATAAACTATGTGCTAAGTAAGGATGGATATAAGGGGGGTGACAGAGAGAGAGGGGATACGAGAGGGGGGGCGAAGGGACATAAATTGGGGGAGGGGAAGATTGCAATGATGATTTAGGAAATTGAAGGCATAAACCCATAATCCTTAATTCCAAAACCCCCTAAATCCCTAAACCATTGAATCATTAGATCCTAAGCACCGCTGCCCACGAGTACCTGAGGCCAGACTTCAAACCATCAAAAAATTGCAGTCTGTTGCTGCCCGAAATTACAGTCTGCTACTGCCCGAAATTTGCCTCAGTTAGACCACCGAAATTTCCTCGGAGCTCCCACAAAAATTCTTTCATAAATGAGGACGTTACATGGTATTTATACACATTTTAAACCCCAATTTTTATGAGGCCGACCTGTTAAAAATGTATTTTTAATTTTAATATTTAAAGGTCTTTATGGAGCCGACTTCAAGGTGAGTTGTATTATTTTATTTTTATTTTCATTATTTTGTTTTGTCACACAATCACTCCTTTGCCACATCATTAGGGATGTGTCCACAAGTCATCAAGGGTGAAGGTGTCCTCCATAAGCATAAGTAAGGGTGTCCATTAAGCCACTAGGGCTTCCAAGGATATACCATGTGCAAGAGAATGGTTCCTCCAAAGTTTGTGGTCTTCTAACACATTATGACCATGGTTTATATGAAAATGTTTAATCAAATGACCACAACCATCATGGTTTCCTTCAATATCCACGTTAGTCAACAAGTACAAGAGGGCTTCTTCAACAAGGTTGTCATCATCTTTAAGGTCCATATGTGTGAGTTCAAGACCCAAGCCATCACATGCAAGGGTGTGTTTCATCATGCCATCTAACCACATCATTTTCACCACTACTACAAGGGTACAAGAGCCATTAAACCACTAAGTGTGTGGGTTTAAAGGCTTTCTCATCCCCTAGGGCCATCTCAAAAAGTTCCAAGACTTCATATGACCACTTCATTTTCATCAAGAGTACAAGGACCTTTAAACCATCAATTGTGGGTCTAAGGACCTCTTCAAGGTTTCTTCATCAAGTAAGAAGCTTCATAGGCTTCTTCAACCATCTAAACCTCACAAGAGGACCTCCAAGGGTCAAGATATCTTCTGTGGGGATGCTAGGTCTTCTTTTGGGGTAACATGACATCATCATAGCATGAATGACCACAGAATGGGTCATTAATGCTTCTCCAACCCATCTAGGGCTTCTCCATCGTCTACCAATGCTTCAGGACCATCTCAATGCTTCTCTAACCCATCTAGGGTTTCTCCAACGTCCATCAAGGCTTCAGGACCATCTCTAGGGTCTTTAGTATCATCAACAGGGTCTTCAACATCTTCAACAAAGTGGTGGCATCAAAATCCAGTCGTGTGGGTACAGGGACCTTCTCAACTGGGTACAGGGTGCTTCATAGCACAAACCACTTTATAAGGGGTCAAGGCACTACAAGTGGGACTTGGTGGCATTAATGACATCCTATGGAAGCCACTGCAAGTCCATGTTGGCATCAATGACAATTTCATCAACAACTTTGTGTTTGAAGTTTGATGCTTGATGATTTTATTTATATTTGAATGCTTGAGCCTTAGAATCTATATTCTAGAATCTAGAATGTAGATGTTCCTCTCCTACTCTTTCCCATGCATTCTTCCTCATTCTATTGCAAGGCAACAGGTTAAGTCTCTAGTTCCACTTCCAACAAACATGATGATGGGTATATGACTTATTTTGTTGGTTCCATTTGTTATTTTGATGATGGGTATATGACTTATTTTGTTGGTTCCATTTGTTATTTTGATGATGGTGATTGGAAACCGAAGGAGGAATGAGGAAGATGATGAAAAACTGGGTAGTGGGACATACCATGGAGAGGAGGTGGAGGAGGGGGAAGAGGAGCAGGGGTAGGGAAACCGACAGAAAACCAAAGAGGACGGATCACCCTTGTGGAAATATCATAATATGTCACATAGCAGGGAGGAACCAAAGGGGGTGGAACCGCCAAATTTGTTTGCCTACATTGTAAAAAGATTTACATGGGTTCATATACCCGTGTGAGAAGACATCTATGTGGACACATGTCGTGTGATGAAAACAAAACTATAGGAGGTTGTGTTTGCCCAAATGTGACATCAACACAAAGAACCATGTATAAGAAGAAAGAATTTGAAGCAAAAAACAAATCAAAAGCATCAAGGTTGACCAAGACCCCTCAAACTCACCGAGAACTGGAGGCCCATCGACCCAAAGTAGTGGATTCTAGCCCATGGGCTCACGTAAGACAAGATCGGATTTCCTTGACTATGGTAGTGTTATCCCTAAAGTTGAACCTAGACTACGGGATTCAAGCTTAAGGAAATCTTTGTTCAAAAATGTATAAATCAAATGAAATCAAACTAAAAACACAAGCTGCTATCAAAACAGGGCTAATGGAACCTCTTAGTATTAGAAGGCACTAAGCTAGTATTACTTGTTTGTACAGTTTTCACAGTTTAGGTATGAAATCAAAACATCACACAATTTACAGTGAACAGAGCTGGTATATATCACAGATGGGTAAATACAGGTATTTATCAGGAGATCAAAGTATTGAAGTAAAGGCTGGTATGAATCAGAGCTGCAGGAAAATCAAACAGATGCTG
>LPNX010939775.1:220870-232870 GCA_001517045.1 Pseudotsuga menziesii
AAAGCAAATCATCATCAAGTTTATTCAAAACTAGAACCTGTCATTGAAGCTGCAAAAAGTTCATGCTACACAGATGTGCTTACAAATCATCAAGCATTGCTCCCAAAACTGCCAACCTCATCTCCTCTAGTCGAGACTATCTTTTGTACCAAAATATTCTATCTCAAGACTAACTAAAAGATCCTAAATTTATGGATCGAACTTCCTTCAAAAGTGGGAAGTTAATCCCTTACAAAGTGTTTTATACTACAAGTGTCATACAAATGTCAAATATAATAACATGAGTTCAAAATCAAATAACTTTTAAACATCTACAGGCTTCTAGAAGCCTCAGCTAAGGTGGCTAAGTCACTGAGCACCTGCGAGCGCTTTTGGAGTCTAGCCAATTCCACATCCTTGTCACTTTCCTTTTTCTGGGCTTTGAGCTGCTCAAGTTGTCTTTGCATGGCTCGCTTCTCCTTGAGGGTGTTCTTGGAAATCATCAGTAATTTCTGGAACTCTGCTTCCTTATCTTCCATGTCTTCTCGTAATCTTTTGTTTGCCACCATTAACTTCTCATTTATATCCTGCAGGTATCTTGTATGTTCTTTATATGTTTGAAGAGATCTTTTACACTGACCAAGTTCTGGGGAGATATCCACATCTTCCTCTATTATGAAATCTCTTTCTTCAGGCAAATTCCTTAATTTTGAACCTTCATCAAGCTTGTTTTGTTCATCTGTACAAAACATTGCTGGTATGGAACCTGCTATGCCTTGCATGTCAATAAACTCTTCCATATTCTCACAGTATTTGTCCTCTGCTATGTGTATTGTCCCTTCACTTGCAGCATCTTCTATAATTACAACCTCCTTATCACCTTCCTGTACTGTTGTTTCCTCCATCTGCATTTTCTCCCTCAATCTCGTTCTTGGCTTGCCTTCCTTGAATAACTGTTTGCAAATTTTCTTTTTAGAAGCAAATACTTTTAAACATGTCACTGATCTTTTCTGGATTTTCTTGTGTGCAGGGTGTTTCAGGGTCTAAACTGCCCTGTACAGGCTTACAAACAGCATCCATTTCTTTATTCTCACCCTCTTGATATGTCTCTGTAGGGTTTGCTATCTGCTGGTTAGCATCATCAATCATCTTCTTACCCTTTTCTTTAGGGTTATCACTAAACCCTAATTCTGTCAACAAAGAACCCCATGTTCTTTCTTCTTTTTGTAGCTGGGTTAAAATCAACAACTTAATTAGCCCTTGGTGATAAATCGATCGGGCTGTATGTGCTGGATGATTTTGAACTTTAGCAATCATTTTTTGAATGCTTTTAAACAGGTAAAAAGGAAGATTTAACTGTGTACTGCCCTGAATATGCATTAGAAGTTTCAAATGACACTTTAAGACCCTATCATACCTTCCATCACAAGTGATATAGTTCTGAATCACTTCCAATGGCACCCTCCATGCTGGTTTCATTCTGCTGACATGAACTCCATTTTTCCAATCGAGTTTTTCACTTCCAGGGATCAAGAACTCGCTGAAATCTTCCTTGAAGTCTTTTTGTTTAAACCACTTTTCACCATCTGCAGGCACATTAATGGCTTCAGCGATAGAGTTCTCATTGACTCTCACGGTTAAGCTTTGTAACTGAACTCTGTCATCATTATAATTTTCAATGAAAGGCATTGTTAATTGGGAATGGTATCCCTGCAATTTATCACAAAAGCTGAACCATCCTGACCTCTGTATTAACCTAGCAGACCTTGGAAACTGCTTAATCCAATCTGTATTGATAGGTTCTAATCTACAGATGAAACCTCCTGGCCTTCTCTTCACGACCACCTCTGGCTCCTCCTCTTCGATTTCCTTTGACATTTGAAGCTCTACAGGGATTTTAACTCGGCTGTGTAGACCAATAATGTCTCAAGTAAAAACATATACCTTCTGCTGCATATGGCTCTGTAGTAATCTTTGTGTTTATGCTAGCATATGGAATGTGAATAACCTTTGTTCTTGTGCTGGAAGTGATAATCTGCAAACCCACGGAGTGATAATGCTAATGAAATTTGACTAAAAACGAGTGGTAGCTCTTACCCCTGGAACCTCTGTCAAACATTCAAATTACCAAGGTCTTCACGCCGTATTGTTCTGAACAGAGCATTTTATACTGCGGCTGTGTGCTTAAGAGAAATAATGCTGAAAACTGCTTACTCTGAAACACAAGGAACCAATTCTGAACTTACAAGCCCTAGGGTTCGAAAATAAACCCTAAATTTCCTGTACCTTTCATAACACTGCTCGTGAAGACAAACAATGAACCAAACCAGCGCGTGAATACCCCTCTTCAGCAGAATAATGAAAAATAGTTTAGGAAACATGTGCATTAAACTATTTTTGCCACGATAACCACAAGTATTCATTACATGAACGGTTTTAACTTTGAAATGACAACACCTGTGTTCTTCCATAATTGCCACCGTATGACTCATTATTTCATGGTCAGGAATATAAAAACATGTAAAATGCCGAATGCCTATGATAAAAGCTTATATTCATGACTATGATAAAGGCTTATATTGATTATAGATTTCATGAAATAAATCATAAACCTTTCAATAGAATACCATATGGACATTTTACCACCAGAAATCAATATGCTGCACGCTCACAATATGCTGCCAGTTTGGAAGGACGCTGCCAGTTTGTAAAAAATTCACCCTGTAACACATACTCTTTTGCACATACATGGGTTCTTAGTTAAGGAATGGAAATTGTGATGATTTTAGGTAACCAAGGGAATCATAAGGGCAAGCAATCAATCATAAAACATAAAACAAAGTCAAAATTAAAATAACAAAAACCAATCCAAATCAAAATTTCAAAAATAAGCAGGAGGAACAACCCTAGAGATAACAGGTAGCAAGGATGATGTGGATGCAAAAGTGTTTCGATTTCTCTATGCATGTGGCATACCATTCAATGTTCTTCGCTCACCCTATTGGCATGAAATGGTAGAGGCCATCCACACTGCCCCAACAGGGTACAAGAGCCCTGGGTATAACAAAGCTAGAACCGTTGGGCTCGACAAGGAAAAAGCCAAGATCGAAAATGCTTTGGGGAAATTCACAAATGCTTGGAATTAGTATGGGGTATCAATTGTATCAGATGGTTGGACAAATGTAAAAGGCAAGCCATTGATAAATGTTCTTGGTGTGTCTGCTTCTGGTGCAGTCTTCTTTTCAACCCATGACTACTCAAATAAATTCAATACTGGCATGAACATTGCAGAACTCCTACTAAAAACCATTGAACTATTGGTCCATACAATGTCATCCAGGTACTAACCGATAACGCTACTAATTGTAAGGAAGCGAGAGCAATTATTAAAAATAAATACCCCAAGGAAGCGGGAGCAATTATTAAAAATAAATACCCCAACATATTTTGGTCTGGGTGTTTGGTTCACACACTGAACCTTTTGATGCATGATATCAATAAGTTGAAGGAGAATGATTACAAATGGATTGGTGAACTGTACAAAAAGGGCAAGTACATGATAAGATTTATTACCAACCATAGCAATGCCCACAGCATTTTCCGTAGTCACTCAAAGTTGGAACTATTGAAAATAGCAAAGACTAGATTTGCTAGCTACTACCTCACCTTTAGGCGCCTTTTGAAGGTAAGAGAGGGATTGGCTAGCATGGTATCAAGTGAATCATGGCAAATCTTGAAAGATAAGGCTACATCCACATCTGACAGGCTTGATTTTCAAAAGGTGGAGGACACCGTTCTTGATCGTCAATTTTGGGCAAGTATCAAGTTTGTTTTGCAGTTCACAATGCCCATTTATTACATGATTTGGAGATACAAATAAGCCAATGATTGGGGAAGTGTATGAGCAAATGGACAACATGTTGGGCCAAATTAAAGATATTGTTGAACAAAAAGGCCCATTTATTACATGATTTGGAGATACAAATAAGCCAATGATTGGGGAAGTGTATGAGCAAATGGACAACATGTTGGGCCAAATTAAAGATATTGTTGAACAAAAAGATACCATCTTGTATGACCATATTCATACACATGTGGTCAAAAGATGGGAGCATCTCAACGTTCCACTGCATGCAATAGCATATGTATTAAAACCAAAATATTATTCTCAATCTTGGTTTGCCAAACCAGCACCTGGGGGTGGTGTTAGGAGAAAGACCCACACAGATCCAGAGGTACAAGTTGGGTACATGACTACCATAGACAAGTTAGTCCCTGATGTAGAGGAATGTGACTTATTGCACAGTGAATTAAGCAAATAAATCAATGAAGTTGGTATGTTTGGTACTTCGCATGCAACTAGAGATCAAGATAGGGCACCTCTTATCAAATGGTGGAACATGTATGGCTCAACATGCCCACGCTTAAATAAATTGGCGGTTAGAGTGCTTTCACAAGTGGTTGGAGCACTCTGCATAAAGGTGTTGGAGCACCTATAGCTTCATCCACTCGGTGAAAAGACACTGATTAAAAGAAAACTGAGTTGAAAGCTTGGTTTATGTACATTACAACTTGAGGTTGTTGACTCATTAATGTGAGCAAGCCAAAACTGATAGATCATATCTCGCTTGGGACAACAATCTGGAGGAGCATAACTTGGAGGATGGAGCCTTAGCTTTAGAGCACTTGGAGGAAGAGCTTTTGGGCGATGATGATGACCATGCAACAACAGCAGCAGCAACAATGCCACCGCCATCTTCTACCTTGTTTTCAGATGCACTATATTTGCTTAGAGGTTCAACTTCACGACCTCCATCTGCATCAGTTTGAGGGGGTCATGCAAGACCAAGTCTTGGATGTGGCTCAACATCGGGGACTACTAGGGATGATAATCCCATTGTTGAAACTCAAAGAGCACAAGAAAAGAAAATGGAAATTTCCCATGGCAAGAGAAAACATCCATAAAATCTAGTTTTCTTGTCTTTTCTTGTTTACAGTACTTTCAAGTTTCAAGTTTCTGCACTATTGACTCTTTTATATTTACTATGGTATATTTTGTAAACATTAATGATTACATGGCAATTCAAGTTTGAAGTTTGAAGTTGAACGGTGAACCTACCTTTGAAGTTCACTATTTGCAACTTTGCATGATTGAGTCATTGACAGTTGACTACATAAAGCTTATTATAACTCTTTGGTAATGAATATGATGCTTCATGAATTGTTTCAAATTTCAACTTTTGTTTCATGGTTGAACCATTGATGTTCTATAGAGTCTAGAGTCTAGACTATAGTTTGGTTACAAGGACTAGTGACGACAAAATGTTATATATTGAAAATTTTGATGTTATGGAATCATGAATACTGGACCTATGGTTGATGAATTCATTACTAGAATGATTGATGATTGATGTTATATGGTATTATGTTTTACATCATGTTTTTATGCTTTCCATAACTAATTCCACATTCTACATGCATTTGTTGACATATATGCATCAAAACATGTATATATATATATATATAATAATAAACGCTTCCAAACCGAAAGCTTTTGAAATTTCGCTTTTAGCTCCCGCTCCTTCTTCAGCTTTTAGCTCCCAAGTAACATATAGCTCATAATCAAGGATTTGATTGTTAACAAAGCAAAATGTTTGAATGCCAAAAAATTGTCCTAATATGGAGTTACTGTCTGATATCTGTGGCCACTTTCCCACACCATCACTCATAGGGTATGTTCCTTGCACTATTAATACAAATTCTTCCTCCATCGCATCTACAACCTTAGAAGATTGGCATTCCTCTCACATGCTCACTATCAACAAGAAGAAGGTTGTGTGGGCATTCTTGGCAGTAGCAACAAAGGATTTTTTAATTACTTGATTACCAATATCTCTTCATTACTCTAAGGTTAGTGTTCCTCACGATTCATTCATTCTAATGATGCTGTGCAATCATCAATGATAGATAATTCAGCACATTCTAGCTATTATGTAACATGAGATTTCAAATGTTATAACTTGTATCTAAGGATCCAAGGAAAAACTTGTATCTAAGGGAATTTTTGTATGTCAAAACAAGTGTTTGCTAACTGTAAACCAGCGTAGATCCAAATCCTAGGCTCTATCAAGCGCCTAGAGGGATCAATCTCTCAAGGTATAAACCTCTTTTTAGGTATTGCACTCAATGAGCTATCAACTTTGGTGTGTCCTATATATAGCCATTGATTTGATTCAAATCAAAAGACACATTTTTATTTAAGGTCCACATATAGTATTTTTATTATTAATATTTAATATTATTTATGGCCGACATATAATATTTATTATTATTTTTTATTTTGTTAGGAACGAACATTACAACATCTCTCCATACATGGTTTTAAAACTATATGCAAGGCCCTCCTAAAACTATGGGTTGTTTAGGAGGCCTTGCACATGGTCTTAAAACCATTTGCAAGGCCCTCCTAAACCATGTACGATAAAACCATGGGTTGTTTAGGAGTCCTTGCACATTGCATTTTTTGAGGATGATTCAATTTTTAATTTTTTATCATTTTGTTTGGTAGAAACATTACAACATCTCCCCATATTGTGTTTTTTTTTTACTCACATTTTTTTGCGGATAATTAAAGTTTTACTTTTTTATTGTTTTGTTTGATAGGAACATTACAACATCTTCTGGCCGACATTTATTTTGGGTGATATTAAAATTTTTATTTTTTATTATTTTGTAAGTAACAAAAGTTACAAGATCTCACTCATTTTAGGTTGTTTTTTTATCGACATTTATTTTGGCTGATAATTAAATTTTTATTTTTTATTATTTTGTTAGTAACAATAGTTACTCAATAAACCTTACAAGATCTCCCTCATATTAGGTTTTTTTTGGCCGACATTTATTTTAGCGGATAATTAAATTTTTATTTTTTATTATTTTGTAACGTTACAAGATCTCCCCCATATTGGGCTGTAGAGCGCCTCTCGGGGCAAAAATTTAGGGTAAAACTTTGTCCCATATCTGCAGCAACAAAAAGACACCCCTTTCTACCTGTTTCAGACTACTAGAACTTCTTATGTTCCAGAGATCAACATTAATAAGAAATGCGTACATACTATCGAATGCAATCATTTGAACTATAAAAGTAGTCAACAAGGTAATTCTTGAACCTATATAAGAAAGAAAAGAACCACAACTCTTTGCTAATAAGGCCTCATGATGCCTGCCTTGGACCTTAGAGATGTTTATTACATTCGTTGGACAAGGGAAACCAATGACCAAGAATAGTAGCACTATAGGTCCACTGATGGTGCATACACAATTCCTGCCCAAAGGAAGGTGCTTTTTGAGGATTGCATGGTAAGTATAAAAATCTGGAGAATGTAGAATCAAGCTGTATTGTGTCAGTATTATGATTTATCAATATTCTGCTAGAAACTAACGTGATTATTAGTAAAGTGTTGCTGCATTGATCTGTTGGAAACTAAGTTGACCACTAGTAGACTTCTACTGCTCTCTATTTTAGTAGCATAGAAGAGAATAATACTTTTACGTTTAGAGGCCTCTGTTCAAGGAACTTTTACCTCCTGTCCTATTGGGTAGAGGTGCGTCCAAATTCACTCTGCTCTAAGCTTTGGCCTAATCTTCTAAACTTTAAAATATGGTCAATGACATATTCAATGTTAGTGAAGAAGGTTTACATGACTGCAAGAACTGTTGGATATCTTCCTGGTAAATAGGGTAATTTGTTGGACGATTCTTATTATGCCATGCTCAAAGAATGAAAACCATTTTGCATAGGGAAAGGTGCATATTTTTGGCACCTAAATGCAGTTTGGATGGTGCAAAAGATGGCATAATTGGAGTAAGTGCTGAACCAGCACGAATCTATCTTAAGCCTAGATCTATCAAAGCATCACAAAGGATCAAATCCCTTTGAGATGCAAACCTTTTTTATACTGAAAAACTCAAGAAGAGGTTTGCACCTTGAGGCGTTTGATCCCTCAGAGTGCTTTAAAGATACAGAGTCAAGATAAATCTATAATAGTTTATATATATAATCCAAGGAAAACCTCACAGGGAAACCCCTAAGCCCTTTTCCACATTTTAATGGTGATTACAATTTACAGCCCCTGACCAAATAAGGACATCAATTGAGACAAGCAACCCAGCCTTGAAAACCTCATCGATTTCTCGCGAGAATCGTAAAAGTCGCAATTTTTGCTCCAAGCCGATTTTTCAGCGAGCAAAAATCGCGATTTTTTAAAAAATCGTCGAGTCAACTAATCCGCAGCTTAGAAAAGGAAAAAACGAGGTTTTTTGTTGTCATTTAGCAAATGAGTTTGTTGGAAGTGGAGGAGAAGGGCTTGAGGAGACCATCACGAGTTGAAGGAAAAAGTCGCCTAGGCAACTAATCCGCGGCTTGGAATAGAAAAAAACGGGTTTTTTTTATGTCATTTGGCAAATGAGTTTGTTGGAAGTGGAGGAAAAGAGCTTGAGGAGACCACCAACACCTTTGGAGGCTTTCAAACACCATTTAGCATCTCAACCAAGGATTTTTGTGGAGAAATTGTTCAAGGTATGTGCATTTTATCCCATTGTTTTTCTATCTTTTCCATGGACTGTTTGAAAGATTTATTGCATTTTTTCTTGCATATTTCTTATACTATTTCTTTGCCTATTTCTTGCATATTTATTTGCTATTTGTTTTTACTATTTTGCCATTGATTCCCATGCCCAAAAAAATGAAAAACAGTCCCACTGTAAATGGGGGTTTTAAAAAATTAGAATAGAAAATAGCTTGCTTGTATTTTTAATTCTTAGCCACCCTCTTCTTATCTTTCATGGCTTAAAATCTAAATTTAGAGGTCTGATTTTTTAAGCTAGAATGTTGTTTTCTTTTCCAATGGAGTTTAATGTAATTTTTTTTTGTGCCCTAGGGTTGCATTTGAGTTGAAGCATTCCAATTGCAAAAATGCCAAAGATATTGGACCCATTTTGGCAGTATGGTGAACCCGAGGATGGCATCAATAGGCAAAATTTGACTTGCAAATTATGTGGGCATCACATTTCGGGAGGGGTTAACAAGTTGAAATACCATCTAGCCAAACTACCTGGCCATGATGTTGGCCTTTGTACTGCAGTGACCCCAGAAATTATGAGATCTACCCATTGCGCCATCCATGAAAAAATGAGAAAGAATGATGAAATCGCTGCTGTTAGCACTCAAAATGTACCCAGGTTGCAAAGGTAAATCCCGAAGGTAACAGCAAAAACCACTTTAGAAAGAAACTGGCTTTTCTTTCCAGATAGGGATCTCTCAAATATAGATTTAACAAGGCCAGATATGAATCAACACTTGAAAATTATACAAATGGTTGAAACAACACACATAACCATTGGGCAATGGAATCACATATACATAAAGATATCACAAAGACATATGCGAGAGATTTTATCAAAGGCAAGATAACCATTCAATCACAGTCGTTCATTTAGTTCAGGTGGGACAGAAGAGATAATGAACAGTCCATTAATACAGAGCATCAAAGATGAATTCTATATTAACTTTAGTAGAAACATTTATAAAATATCTGAAACGATGATCAGAGCATAAACAATATGAATTCTAACCATTCAACACTATGTTTCAGATATGAAGAAAACAAAATGGAGTGTTACACTGGAAGAAACAATCACAGAGGAAGAGAAATACAAACTGTAATGTAAATAGCACAGGAATCTCTGATAACCCACAAGCATTCCACTTTGTTATTCAAAAATATATGTCTTCAAAAGAAACATTCATCAACAAGATGGGTTCCAACCTCCATCACATAAAATAAATGCAATTATATACATAAAATGATCTCTTCTTCCAAGAAGATTTATAACTGAATAACATGCTTAATCGAAGTCTTGTAACTGTATTCCTAACTATTAGGAATAAACTACTTGCTTCAATCCTAACAGATCATTTAATTAAAATCAACTCGGTAACAAGGCCCGTCCAAGCAGCTCCTCGACGCGCAACACCTATTTTCATGAATGAAGGATATACTTTGTTTTCTCAAATCTTTCTATGGCTCTCCATTGCTCCGCGCTTGGAATATCATACTCAACCATTTCCCGAATAGACACCTCCAACTCCATGTAGGCTTCATAAGACACAGTAGGCAATCCTCCCCTGATGATCAGAAATCTCTGTAATATCTCAAAATCTTCTGTCAGCTTATCTACGATAACTTTTCCCGTCAACCCTTTTTCCAAATCATCAAATTTAGAATGACCCATACGGCTTCGCACTAACAGGCTTTGATAATGCTCTTGAGAAAACAGTCTTCCCTCCTCATCCCAAAAGGAAGGAAGGCCGTCTTCAAATCATTCTTTAAAAGCCTACTTGAAATCATTAATATGTGAGATCATTTCATCAGCCTTGTCTTCTACTGTCTTCATTAGATGATGTTTATAAATAAACCTTTTTGACCACAGTACCATTGCCACTCTAAAAGTATTTCTTTCTACGTCTCGGGTAGAAATCAAGGAAGTCTTTGGATTATTTAAACTTTTCACCCGTGGGAGTAGATTCCTTGTTTCTTCTAGGGACTGCTTTTGCTTCTCCACATAACTAGTCATGAGCTCTTCTTTAGACTTGAAAACTGAGCCTGATTCTGTATTATCTACACCTTTAAAAGAAAATTGCCTCACCTGTACAGATTTTGTAGGAACCAAAGCAACTCTTTTTAAATCATCTGAAAGAACTTCACTTAAAACTTTATCATCTTGAAACAATTTGGCCTTTTATGTGAACCATCCTCATCTATTTCCATACTTTCAACTTCAGAAAAACTTCTTTTAACCAAAATATTAGAACCAGCTGTCATTTGAGATACTGCAACCGGTCTACTGCTTGTATTTTCATTAGATCCTGGAATTTCTATAAAGTGAAACAAATTGGCTACTTCATTCAGACCTTCAACAACTTGGTGGTCAAATGGCTTATTTTTATTTGCTTGTTTTCTCAGGGAAATTATATGATAGGGATTATAATTTACCCTTTGATCCGTTTGAAAATCCATGCTTTCCAACAATTTCTCTATGAACACCAGAGCACCTTTATTTTTAAAAATAAAAGAACCAACTTTACGAGGGAACTTGATATTGGAAGATTTCTTGAAAGCCTCAAAGTGTTCTTCTTCTACATGCACTCTTTGTCTCATATATTTCAATGCAAAAATCATGGGAGTAAGGAAAGCAGGCAGCCTATAAGGCTCTCCAGTAAAACCATATATTCTCAAAATGGTGAAGTCCTTATACAGGAACCAATCTCCGACCCTATCCTCAGGTGAGGATTGCATCATGCTCTTCATTTCTTCCAATACTCATGGTAACACTTCATCAAACAACATCTTGTATATTTCTGACATGATAGAATTTGCAAATTCAAACATGTTGAGCAAATCTGAAGAGAATATGGTACTTAAGAACTACAATTCGATGACATTCGAACATAGTAACATGTTCAGCAAATAAGTTTGAAACTTGAAAAACCTGACTTTTGGAAACTCACTCAATTGGAGATGTATAGCTTCTGTTAGATACTCGTCTAAACTGAAGACATGAACTCACTGAGACTCAGAACTAATCGAACTCATTTTTAATAAAAAACCCAAGATGACTTCATTGACATGACAATCATCATCTAGACCCAAGACTTGACAGACTAAAGATACAACCAATTGGACTTCATCCCTGAAAATGTGAACATGATATGGCAGAAAGAGACCATCTAGTGACTGACCTTCGTTAAGAATGCTTGACAAGAATTTACAACGAACCTCAGTTTCACAATTTTTGTACACTTCAGCTAAAACGAACTCGTTTACAGACTCACGACAATCGGGGTAATTGTCAGGCAAGTTCAGGTTTTCACGGATGGCCTTTGCATCAATTTTACACAGTATCCTAGACGTAGAATGACTTACAATAACTCTCTCAGAAGAAGAATAGTTAACTGCACAC
>LPNX010939775.1:233009-255321 GCA_001517045.1 Pseudotsuga menziesii
CACTCGGCAAACTCGGGAAAATGCAGGGTCTCCTCAATGGCAAAATGATACAAAAATGATTTACAAGCATTTGAAATGTCATTTCCCTACGAATTGTATCGCCGTAATCTTTCTTTGATAACAGATACACTTCCCACAGACAAGAAAGGATCATATACTCCTCTATCCCTATCAACCAGGTATTCCTCTCTCTCGTCCAGAATACGGTTAAACCCTTGTAAATCTTTCCCTTTATCCATAATACAGACAACAACGGTAATTCGGCAGATGAATTTCGAGTATTCGGGACTTACCTGTTACTATGACCGCATATATTTGAGGTTGACTGTTGAAGGGTGGCGAGCAAGCGATCCTTTTCATTCGTCCGGCGTAATAAAAAACAGTTCTTCAAACAAGTCAACTCTACTAATATAGGAGCCAACTCCGGAGGCCCCCTTTAGCGATTTCCCTCAAACTGCTTTTGCCCGCGGAATGCGCCACAAACTGCCGCGTGTACCGTGGTTTCCATTCCGCTACCACTTTTCGTCTCCAACCATCGCGCAACTCCATCCTCCGAATCCGTTAATGACCGTCGATGCATTTTCCCTTTATTTTCCAACCGTCGGATGAGCCTACACGTACCCATTCCGCTGAGCTCCTTCGTTTTATTGAACGTGCAAGTTTACGAGGCGGACTTCACATTGATCGTAGATTTCATCGAGCTAGATTTGTGACTGTTGATCTTCGTATTTTATTAACTATCTCTATATGTCTTTATCCTCCGCGCATCTTCATAGAGCAGGTATATCATAAGCCGTCGATCTCCATTTCCTTGCTCTACACCATCGGATCATGTGATAATTCATTGCTTATGCGCCCCTTATCATACTTTTACACCATTATATTTAACCAAAGTTTTCAAGCAACCATTATTTCTTCTTTACCATGGTCTCTTTGACCTTCTGCTAGGTAGAGGTGTTAACAGCTGCAAACAAAGCTGAGCTTGCAGCTTTTGGCCAAGCAAGAAGTGTAGGTGCATCTCTATCTACCACTATCAGTGAGAGTAGTGGGAGGGGCTCCACAGCTTCACCTCTTGGGAGGGCGGGGCTCGCATCCCATTTTGTTGGACCAGGATCACAACCTTCTATCAAGTCAGTTATAAAAAAATCAAAAAAGGTAAAAGTGGACAAGGTAATGGGAAGGTGTCTTTACTGGAGTCACATACCTCTCAGCATTGTTAAAAACAATCCATTTTGGCAGTTGATGTGTGATACCATTGCAGTAGTTGGCCCAGGGTATAAAAGTGCCACCTTTGAGGAGTTGCGGGGCCCAATCCTTCAAGCAGAAAAGATGGACATCAGTGCTAGATTGGCAGAGTTCAAGCAATCATGGGAGAGCATTAGATGCACAGTCATGTCAGATGGGTGGACAGACAGTAAGGGTAGAAGCCTTATCAACTTCTTGGTACATTGTCCTAGAGGTACCATGTTTGTAAAATCAGTTGATGGATCGGCACATGTAAAAGATGCAACACTTTTATGCGAGTTGATTGATGGGTTCATCCAAGATATTGGGGCACACAATGTTGTGCAAGTTATTACAGATAATGCAGCTAATTATGTGGCTGCTGGCAGGATGCTTATGGATAGGTACCCCTCTTTGTTTTGGACTCCATGCAGAGCTCATTACATTGATTTGATGTTGGAGAATATGGGAAAAATTCCCTTTATAAAGGTGGTGATTGATCAAGCTAGGGCCATCCCCAAGTTCATTTACAACCATGGTTTTATTCTTAGTCTCATGAGGAAGCACACTAAAAACAAGGAGTTAAAGCGTCCTGCAATCACGCGTTTTGCCACCACATTTATTACTCTTCATTCTTTGCTTCACTGTCAGTTTGAGTTGAAGCAAATGTTTGTTTGTGATGAGTGGTGTGATTGTGCTTACAGCAGGAGAGAGGATGGGAAAACCATTGCCAAGTTGGTGTACACTGACGCCTTCTGGGAAGGAATGGAGGAAGTGTGCTCGGTTACTGAACCTTTAGTGAGGGTTCTGTGACTTGTTGATGGTGATAAGCCCACAATGGGCCATTTATATGAGGCCATGGATAGGGCCAAAGAGACCATTCAGAATTTCTATGTGGAAAAGGGTACCCCAAGGCATGACAGAAACATGTTATGGGAGTTGATTGATACTCAATGGACTAGGATGCTTCATCAACCTATTCATGCAGCAGGACTCTTCCTCAACCCCACATTTTCTTACAACTGCAATTTTGATTTTGATGGTGAGGTTTTAGAGGGGCTTCTCACTTGTATTCAGAGGATGATACTTGATTATGACACTCGCAATGCAGTCAATCATGAGATAGAAGTGTATCAAGATGGTATTGGAGTATTCAGCTTTGCTGATGCTATTCATGACAGGACTGAATTCATGCCAGGTAAGTCATTAACTTATTAGACCGGTTTAAGTTTTCACCTTTATTTTGAAAGATAAATTATGATTTATTTATATTTATTTCTTGTTTGGTGTAGCCACTTGGTGGCGAACCTATGATGTGAGGACCCCAAATTTACGAAAATTTGCCATCAAAATCCTTAGCCAAACCTATACAGCTTCGGGATGTGAGCGCAATTGGAGTGTATTTGAAAAAATACATGCAGAGAGACGCAGAAGGTTAGAAACTTAGAACTTAGAATTTGAACAAAGCAATTGCATTTAAATGTTTAATGCAATTTATGAATCTACAATCCTCTAAGATATTATAATTTATTAATTTATTACCCTCTAGACTCTAAATTTTTTTTTATTAACCTCTTACAAGTTAAAGTTCACATGTCTTAATGACTTGGTGTATGTTCATTACAACCTTTGCTTGTGGATGGCACAGATACAAAAAGAACCAGATGCAAATGCCATCTCCTTGGAAAATATTGATATATTGTCTAAGTGGAGGGTGGAGATTGAGACTCCTATCATGGAGGAGTCACCCGCATGGCTAGAGGAGGGGCAAGTGGAGGAGGAGGAGGAGGAGGAGGAGGAGATGGTTCGAGGCACCATGGAGAGTGATGTGCTAGCATTGCCACCACCTTTTGCACCGCTTGATACATCTAGTCCTCCATCCATCACTCAGCGTCGAGTATCAAATGCAGGCTCAGGGCCTTCGACTGCTACTTCTAGTGCTAGGGGCAGGCCCAACAAAAGACACATGATATATCTCCGTAAAAGGGGAAGAGGGCATTGATATTAGATAGCTAGATGCTAGTTTTCCTCAGATACATTTATATATGTGATGTCATTTTGTATTGTTTAAACTTTATACACTTTTGAGTCCTTGATTGGACAACTATGATGTTTCAGACTTTCAGTATCAACTTTGATGTATCGTTTTATATTTGGCATGACTACATGATGATGATATATATCAGTGCTTTCTTCATATTTATGTTCCAATATGTTTTTATGATGTTATTGTTGCTTTATATGTTTAAAATTCTAAAAAAATGCATGTATTTTTTATTTTTTAATGTTTGCCAACTTTTGCCGATTTTTCCCGATTTTTTCGCCGATGTTGCCAAGAAGTTGTATTCAGGACCCTCGCCGACTTTTTGCTGAGGCCGACTTTTTCAACATTGAAGCAACCTTTGATTGCACTTCCCATTTACCATTATGCTCTATGGAAGATTTCTGGCCAGATGTTTTGTTGTTCCTCCTATTTGAACAATGTCATTTTTCTGGAAAATAGTAGCCACGTAATCCAAGTGTTCAACAGAGTACTTTGTGTATGTAATAGTAGCCTTACAGCATCTGGCTTTTTTATTCCTACAGAAGCTTGACAAATGCTTGTCCTGATCTCTTGATTCCTGAGAGCCCTCAACACACCCAGTACCATCTATAGTGAGGAAATATCTTGAAACATGATAAACCCCATGGACTTTGATTGAGCTTGTAGGGCTACTTGGAGCTTCTGTGTGATTTGTCTTTGTTTTGTGCAGCCATATAAGGGTTTAGGACCTCTAAGGATAAAGTGTTTCATTTCCTACACCACCCTTGTTTCCTGTGAGATTAGTATCTCCAATAAACTGATCCTCACAAGCTCAGTGATACCAAGCATAGATGAAATAATTACAATCAGCAATAATTGAGGAGGGTCCCAAAAAGATTAAATCATCATCAATCAGGAAATAATCATAAATAATCAGGAAAATCAACCAATCTTGATACACCTGCAATATTAAATAAAATAAATGGGATTCTTTGAAATAACTGTTTTGCTGATTGCATTGGGGTTAATATCAGAGCTTATTTCGTGTATGAGACCAAAATCCCTTTTAACAGGCTGTAAAGGGTTCTAAGCATAGAAGGTGCCTTTTATAGGTTGAGGTTGACTCTAAATTAGGTGCCTTTACAGATTACTTGTTGCAGTGAGAAAAAGAATCATGCACAACATATAGGATGATGAAAAAGATTTAAGCATGAGAACTACAAGAAAGTCCTTGCTTCCTTGAGATCCATTTCCATAGAGTTGTCAACTTGTTTAACAGTCACAGCATATCGATACACTTCGAAAACCAACACAAACATAGACAATGCCATGAGTGACAATTTAGATGCAAACTGAATAATGACAATGTGCCAGTCTACTTCAGCAAAATCAAGTCATGATAAGTCAAGCTTTATCAATGAAAAGGTCCACATCGCCAAAGTTAATGAAAGCACACCATAGTAAGCTCCCATGATGAATGATGTCTTGGAGAAAAGGCAAAAATTATAGTACTCTAAATTTCAGGACTTATTAGGTTCATTGTATGAGACAGTGTGATCGGTGTTCAAATGTGGCTTTGCTGACACTGCAAAGTTCCCTGCGAGTAATGATGTGCAAAAACTGCAACTGGTGGCAATTTTAGCCCTTGCAGAATTGCAACAGGGACTCTCTGTATGTGATTGTAAGTGGTCTATTTGTTTTTGGCAATGAGTTTTATAGGAAGGCAAATCCTCTGAAATAAAATGGGACACGGCTTCGTGTTGGAAATTGTCTGTTAATGAAATGAGGGCATATAAGCTTTCTGCCACAATATCTCATAAGTATCCGTGCTAATGGGAGGGGCAACTTTGTGCAGCCTGTCCTTCCACTTCACAAATTACTGCTTGCACATCACATTACTTGTCCTGAATATCTTCTCCTTCAGAATCCGCTCTATCTCTTCGAGCTTTTTCTTCAGCATATGCTTCCTCCAACTTACCTCAGCACTCTCTTCTTCTTCATCTGCAACAGTCTCCTTCCTTCTATGAACAATATGTGATATATTGACCAGTAGAAGCAGCAAAACTCTTCCCCCGACCCTTATGGACGTATTGGTTGTGTGGGAATGTGAGTGTCCATTTCCTCAATTGATCTTATTGTATCACTGGCTTTTTGATACTAGATCATGACATACAACTTGTTCACCCACTCTGCAAATGAGATGCAACATCATGAAATGCAATGCTAGTGGAATATGCTCAGAATAGATATGGTGACGAGGCTTTATAACTTTTCAGCCAAACCCAGATTGCAAGTGTGAACTGGACAACTTCATGTTTTCCACTGTTTTACAGAATGTCAACCATGGAAAAGGCAATCAGGTCCGTGCACTAGGCATCAAAACTCAATGACTCTACTGTCTTTGTGGCAATAACCCTTACTGAGATGCTTGTGAACCACAGGAGCATGGAATTTGCAAATCAGATCTTTAGTGACATGAACAAACAAAATGTGGTATTATGTAGTGTTATTACAGTTGGATATATTCAGCAGGGTGATGACCTCAAAGCTCCCAAACTGTTCTTACAGGATGCAATGGGAAGTCCTGTAGCCTGTCCATTTAACATTTTGCAGTGCACTTAAGGCATGTTCCATCCTCACAGATCTGGAACAAGGTAAGCAGATCCATTTACACATCTAAACTGGACATGAGTCGATTCTATGTGTGTATCAATCTTGCTGGCATGTATGCTAAATCTATGAGCATAGAGGGTGCATGTAGTGTGTTGAATAGAATTCCTAAAACAGAGGTGGCATCATGGAATGCAATGATCAGTGGATATGCACAGCTTGGGCATGGGAGGGAGGCTTTCAAACTCTTTAGAGAAATGCAAGTGGCAAGGGTAAAAACTAGGATCCATGACATTTGTTAGCATCCTCTTTGCGTAGTCACGGAAGCCTAGTGGAGGAGATTTGGTGACTTGGTACTGCTTTGATGATATGAGCATAACATGATAGCACTTCGCGTGCATGCTTGCCCTTTGTTGTCATGCTGGGCACCTGGAAGATCCAGGATAGCTTTATCAATAAATGCCCTTTAAATTCAATGCTGTTATGTGACAGACTTTCCTTATCGCATGCAGAATGCACTGAAATATAGCTTGGAGAACATGTAGCAGAATTTGTACGTGTACAAGATGATGCAATATGCGTATTGCTCTAAAACTTGAACGCAACAGCAGGCCCATGGGATGAGGTAGCAAACATGAGGAAAATGATAAATTACACAAATTTCAAAAAGGAAGCAAAAGTTAGTTGGATTGAGATTAAGATCACAGTGCAAAGTTTCTTTCAGGAGAATCCAGTGTTGGACAGGCAGCTTAGGAAGATTTAGATATCAAGATATATCAGATATGAACCAAGTTTGTGTTATATCGTGCCACAACAGAACAAAAGAGCAGTTTCTATGCAACTACAGCAAGAAATGTCAGCCTTATTGGCTTACAATCCAATGCATCTATATAAATCATGGAGAGCCTTTTTGTATGCTGTGAATGCCACAATGCTATGAAGTTCATTTCCCAGAGCATTGAGTGTGTAATTGTATTCGGGGATCACAGCAACTTCCATCCTTTGAAAGAGGGACTATGCTTTTCTGGAGATCTTTGGTGATGGGCCAAGAATTAAGTGTTTTTGGAGTTGAAGCACAACACGGGCAGTTATGCTATTGGTGGATGCATTCAGTGACAAAAAAATCCAGTCATGCATTACCTTTGTAAACTTAAAAGTTGGCTACTAAGGTAGTGGATATCATCATAAAATTAAAGAGTGCACAAACAGCAAGCTGGTCCTCAATGCAACAATAATCTATATGAATAATATTATCATGTATTATTTACTGAATATAGTGTTGATGGACCTCACTCAATATACTTGATCTTTCAGTGATATACTAGATGGAGAGCAATCTGAATTGCACCCTCATTATCGCATTGAAATGATGTCAACTACTCTTGACAAAGTACGAGCTACTTGAAAAGTGTATGAATCCATACAACATATCGACATCCTGCCCAACTGTGACCACACCTCTGTACTTGACATCACTGGAAAGGGAAATTGATGCTCAACCCTGTAACCAGACCTATGCCAAGAAAGTAGGCATAACTAGAAATGGTATTCTGCTCATCCTGATCTCCACCTGAGTCTTGATCAGTATATCTAACCAACTTCGCCGAACCTCCATAAGAGTTCTAAGTATGAAATAGGTAAGTACCCTCAACATATCTCAAAATCCTCTTTGCTCCAAGCCCAATGGCTTTCCATTGGCAATGGAAACAAGATGGGCAACAAAGGTGATATCAGGTTTGCTATGGGTCAAGTACAAGACATTGCCAATAAGCTGCCAATACCAAGTAGCAATCACAGGCAGTGAAGTGCAATAGGAAGTCAATTTGACTCTAGACTAAAGAGGGATAGGACAAGGTTTCAAACTTTCAATCCTCTATGTGAAACCTTTAAACAAGGCTGCAAAATGACAATACCATCACCTAATTGCAAAACTTGAATTTCAAGAAAGTAATGCAAATGACCTAAATCTGTCATTTAGTGTGCATGAGCTTCTTCATGTCAACAATGTTGGTACTGCTGCTCATAAGTATGACGAATCAACATAAAGGAGAAGTATAAAAATATCTCTATTGACATAAGGTTAAGATCATAATAGTAACGCCTGCTACTGTCCCTCCATGGCCAAAGCATTTTTAAGCTAGCAGATGTAAGTGTCCAGATATGAATTCTATATAGAGCCAAGGCTGAAAACCTTCAATCCAGCTAATTTTGCAAGTAGAGCAAGCTGAAGATTGGAATCAGTTCATTCCTAGGTGAACTAAATTAAAGGACGATGGAGATGAGTTTCAACTTTCAATGGTCCAAGAATAAAAGTTCAGTAGTGTTCACAGCAAAATTAGAATATGTAGCAACGATGGAAGAGGAAGAAGTTGGAGATTAGAAATGGTAGTGGGGAAAAATATGGAAGACAGGATGCCCTCTCAAAACTAGAATTTTCCTTTGGCAAGCAATGTATAATAAAATCCTTACCTAGGATAATGGTCAGAAAAGAAATTGGCATGGGCCAGCCTGGTGTATTATGTATAAGAAAGACAGAGAATCTGTAAGTCGTTTATTTGTGCATTGCCCTCATGGAAAAGAGGTATGGAATAGAGCAGTAAAACAAACAAGTGTATATGCAGAATGGAGACGGGACACTCTGGAGGCAAGCCTTAAAAGAGGGTATAAAGATGAGATAGAAGTAGATCATAAATATAACGCACTCCGCTGCTTTGCCGTGTGGGGATTGTAGTTAACAAGAAACCACGTGACTTTTCAATGAAAGGACATTCCTTCCATACAGGTCACCCACCAAATCAGATCTGCCTATAAAGGTTCTTGGAAATCAGCAAACGAAAAAAAAGTCTTAAAAGAACCAGAATAATCCAAAGAAGTAACTTGGGGTTTCTTTGATGGAACCTGTTAAGGGAGCCAAGTAAGTGTGGAGAAGGGATCCTCTACAATTGAGCAAGCTAGGAGTACAAAGCCAGCTGGCAGGATCCTCTAAAATTGAACTGCATGTGATATCATGGACAGTTTTAGGAAACAATAGACCATCTAACACACGCAACGCTAAAATATGTGATTCGAAGGGGATTATCTAGAAAGCTAACAGCCCTCCACAGTCCGCACCATTGCCACTGTCTATAAAGCCAGCTTAAGGGATGGGAAGTGTCGTATTTTCACCATGACAAATCCCAAAAGGAAGTGAACGCGTAGCAACGCTATGGAATGGGACATGAGTTTCTTTTATTACGAGTGCAGATTCTTATTTTGTCAGTGCAGATTCTGGTAATATTTATGTTACTAGAAACTAGATATGAAGAAAAACGGGATCCGCGGGTTTTGGCATAAGAAATTTTTCCAGGGTTTTTTAAATACAAACGAAAGAATAGAACCATCAACAATCATCAGACATTGCGTATCAAACTAGTCAAGAGTGAACGTTACGCCATACCTTGCAGATCTCCGCTCCTCCTCCTTCCGACGCCTGCAAACGTTTGCCCTTCCCTTCCTTCCTCTCTCCCGTGGCTCACACAGAGTCAAAGAAAACTTAAGTTACCCTTACCCATTCTTGTGCCAAGATCTAAACCCTAAAAATTAAAAGCTGTTTTTAATAATAATAATAATAGATCTTTGACCTTTGTTTAATATGTTTACTCTCCATTATTTGGACCGGATTATGATTTAGGGGTAAGAGTTTCGTTACAGCTATTACTAACGGACTCCATTACTAACTTACGTTTAATGTGACATTGAAATTTTTAATGACAATTTATTGTTCATATTTATAAAGAATCATGAGATCGGCAAAGTAGCAAGTCTTTACTTTTTGAAATTAAATTTATTGATATTTTTAAAAATTATCTTTTTATTGCAACAAGAAATTATTGAAACATTATATATATATATATATTGGATTTTAAGGATGGTGTCTTATTATTGCGTCGAGAGGCATTCTACAGTCGAGTATGGGGGAGATCTTGTAATTGCACCGAGAGGCGCTCTACAGCCCAGTATGGGGGAGATCTTGTAACGTGATGTAACGTGAGTAAAGTTTGTAAAGTGTCGGCAAAAAATAATAATGATAGTGAATATTATGGGAGAGATCTTGTAACGTGATGTAAGGTTAATAACTTTTGTAACATGTCGGCAAAAACTAATAGTGATAGTGAATATTATGGGAGAGATCTTGTTTATGAACATTTAAAAATTTAAGATAAAAATAACTTAGACATAAATAAATTGGATCCCTCTCGGTGCTTTCTAGATCCAGGTTTAAGATGGATCTATGCTGGTTATTATTAAATGAAATAAATAATGAGTTTTTCGCTTTTTTACACATAAATGAGTTTGGTTTTATGATTAAATATTTGAAATAGGTGTTATTTAAATTTACTACATTTTTGTGTAGAGAGTAGCAAGGTGTTTTATAGTCCATAATGAGTATGAGGGAGATGTTGTCATATAAAGTAAAGTAAAGCATAAAGTGATGTACCAAAAACAATTAAAATTTTATTTCCACTCAAAAAATAAAAAAATAAAACTAAATCAAAAATCATTAAAAAATCCATATCTACTCATAAAATAAAAAAATTTAACCAAATAAAAAATCATTAAAAAAATTAATCCAAATAAAAAGTCATTAAAAAATCTATTTAGATTAATAAAATTAAAAACAAAAATGAAAACAACAGATCCATCTTAAAAGTCCATCCATCAAGTATGGAGAGGGATCAAATTTCATTTGTGGACATGTAAAAATTTTAAGTTAAAAAAAAAATGCACCTCAAGAAATTGAACGCATCTCTGTGCTTGATAGATCTGCTAGATCCAAATTTAGAATGGATCTATGTTGGTACAATAACAATGATAATTTAATTTTTTAATTTAAAAATGTGAAAAAAGAAGGAAATGAATAAAATGAAGAAGAATCTTTAAAAATACGATGTGGTATCTAGGTACTAAAACACAATAAAATTGTGAAAAAGCATGTAGAGTGTCCACAATGTATAAAAGTACACAAGAAACACAATGATAGTTAAGAACTTATAAGTTTCACAAACATAAAATCAAAAAATCCAGTCTTGTGTTTATAAGTGTTTGTGTTTTAAATCCAATGGATTATATTTACGGGATTTTCATATACTTATTATATTGATACGATTTGTGAATCCTGCAAGTTTATAAAAGTGGTTTGTTTTTCTCAGCCCACGGCTTTGTTATCAAACCGACCCTATATCTAGAGGTACCAATAATCATATTTGTCTCTAATGTGGGCACAAAGCTGCAATGCAAAGACTCATATACAAAAACTAAAAACCCAAGAGATTCTCAAGCATGGAAGTAGGGAGGAGATGAGTTGTTTTGCACATGTTGTTTCTTGGTCCTAGTTTTTTTTTTTACTTTATTAGTTAAATCAAAGGAAAGTTACGTAATTTTGAAGAAGAAAATGTAAACGAAATATTCGTGTTATGAAGTTACATGGGACTGTTTTAATGAGATTGAGAGGTTATTTTATGTCATCTTTTTTCAGTGTTTTGAAAGAGCAGCTTTGGTACTGGCCGAGAGGCAAAACAAAATGTAACTTTATTTTCATATGCCTAGAAATTTATCAATTTTTCCATGGAGAAAGATAACAAAACCTAATCACATCCTAATCGTAATGTGTCATGTTAATAGTGGGCAAAGCCCTAATAAACATGCTCAGACAACAATAATTGGGACTTAGACAAATAGTGCCATTGACTTAAGACTCGATAGGCTTAATTAGATGAAAATAAGTGTCTTTATGGAATGAAACAACTTCAAAAATAGGAAGACCCCTTTTAGGTTATGAATTAGTCATTTACCACTTTAAAGGCATCTTTCAATGTCTATCTTCAAACAATTCAATACCAAAGCGTGCTTACCCCATATCTAGGGTTGCAGATGCACATAAGTGAGTTCACTTATTTAAGTGCCCCCCAAGTTTACTATTATGTAATAACCTATGTAATTACCAATAATAGAAACAATGTTGTTAAAATCTTTACAAATAATTGGGAATGAATACAATCTTGCATAACAAGTGGTATACTTACACATTGACTCTTAAACATTAATCAAGAGACTCTAAAGGTTGAGAATGAATGCAATCTTGTATAACAAGTGGTATACTTACACATTGACTCTTAAACATTAATCAAGAAACATTAAAGGTTGCCCAAGGCACCGTTCGTTTAAATCACTTTAGAGATTGACTAATAAAAGAAATTGGACTCCATTAATCTATATATTAAAAAAAAAATTACAAAGACACATAAGCTTAGGGATGAAGACAGGTAACATGGAAAAGGAGAAAAATCACTACTTTGTTTACCAAGAGGATCCCTTAATTCAACTCCAATGGAGAATCCAAACCCGTCAATGGGTCAGTGAGCTCAAAATAGCATTTACATACATGAGTATATCACGATGACAATATATAAATAGTGAATGTAAGAACTACTTGGGAGTCAAAAGGAATACATCCACAGCCTGTGTTTTTATGAAAGTCATGTTTGGATTCTTTAAGAAAGCATATAGCAATTGGAACGAAGTGTACAATAACTCAACACATTTCGGACCATGATGGAGACGATGGAGGCTAGGGTTCACCAGCCTGTATGCCTGGCTCTTCGCCTTCCCTTTGTGTCTTCTCCCATTCCTCTCTACACTTCTTGTCCTCGTTTCAATGACTGGGCTCTTCCCTGATTCACAAAGATGGCTTTTTTCTGGAACCAGCGGCTATCCTCTCAGGTTTAGCTTTACTTTTCTTTGTTTTTGTTTTGTTCTAGTGTGGGCTGAGACGAGTTATTTTTCTCAGGGTGGTGACTGTGGTAGGCTCGACCTTCCTTGGGGATTGTTTTTTTGGCTAAAGCTCCGTCTCTTTCAGGGTTGGTGTTGGTTTTTCTTCATTTTTTTCTGTGGGTCTTAGGATATTTGTGGTCATCCTTCCCTCCACCCGTATGGCACCAAGCCACTGGAGTTCCTCCCCCTATGTGGGGGACTAGTACCAACTAGTGTACAAAAAGTGGGAATTTGCATGATTACCAGCTTGGCCTTTGGCTTTTTGATGGAAGTCGAACCATGTGGGGTTGTGGGGCATTTCTGTTTTACGTTCTTCGGGGGTGGTGGTTGTTTTATTTACGTCGCTTATTGAGTTTTGCCACCTTCGGGGGTCCCCGGGATTCAAGGGGTTGACTCTGGCATTTGGGTTTTTTCTCTGTGTAGCACTTCAGTTCTGTACCTTCTTTTTGGGGGGGCAGGGTTTTGCTTTCTTCCTTCTCTGGGGGAGTTGACCTTTTTCTTCTGGTTTTTGTTGTGATTCCTTCTTGTCAAGACTTTGTTTTCAAAGGGTTTTTTGGGGATCTTTTCACTGCTGCACCCAACTATAGGGCTAGTCCATCTTGCCTTCTTTTTGTCTGGCCCGTCTTGTGTGTTGTTTTATTAATTCTTATTTGGGCCCCTTACTCTTTAGGGTTTGGTCTGTACTATCTTCAGGTTCTTGTGTTTGTTGACTTTCGGTGTTGGACTTTGTTGTCGGGCTCTATTTCTTTTTGTTTCCTTATGTCGGTGGATGGAACGACTGATGGTTCGCCCCTCTTTGAGGGAGGGCCTCAGTCAGCCCATACACGCTCACGGAGAAGGAGGAAAGCAAAGGCACATAAAGTGCAAGAGGGGAAAATCAAGTATGTACTAGGGCGTGACAATTACATGAGACTTGTTGAGGCACTATGTTCGAGGGCTCTCATCGGCAGACTTGAGTACTGTCATATGGGGAAGAAAGAGTAGATAGCTTGGGCTATAGAATATTGGAAGCCCATCCTCACTTATGTGCCCACGATCAATCTGCTCACAAAGAGTTGGTTGGTGTTTGTTTTCCTGGAGGACGCACATGGATCGACCATACTGGATTCGCTCTGGATAATTGGAGCAGGTTCTCTGGTCCTTAGTCATTGGCACACACATTTTGACCCCCTTCGGGAGAGGGTTAGAAAAAGGTATTTGTGGGTCTTGCTCCCTACTCTTCCCTTTCCACTGTGGAGTCGGGGTTTCTTGGAGGGCATAGCCAATACCATTGGTCAGTTTGTCACTGTGAAGGATGACTTTTTGCACTCTTATGATAAGAGAATGCCAAAGATTTTGGTCGAATTGGATATCTTAGATGGTCTCCCTAGGGAAACTAAAATCCTCTATCTTGATTGACTGTTCACTCAACGCTTGGATTACCTCAACATTCCATTTTGTTGCAGTAGGTGCAGGGATGTGGGTCACTTGAGAAGGAAGTGTTTGGTTTTACTCCATGGTGCTGTCAGTCCGAGTTCTCGGCTCTCTCCTTCTGCGCAGCAGTTGACTCCTTCTAGTTCGGAGTGTATTCCGATCGAACACCCCTCTCCGGCTCAGGCTCCTCTGTCAAAAGGTATTTACTCTCATGCTTGCTCATTTTTTAGAGATGTGCCTAATCAAGATCTTTTGCTTTTGGATAATTTGGAGGGAATCATCTCTCTCCCTACGACTAATGTGGGCATTGAGCCTCTCGATTCTTGAACTACCTCTGTGTCCAAGCCCACCTTTGTCTCCTCTGATGATCCTTCCTCACTACGGTCATCAAACCCTCCTCCTTCTAATCATGCTCCTCTTAATACTACCAAGCCGGGTTCTATTTTTTCAGCTAGCGATTTCCCTCCTTTGGCGAGAGCAGGCTCTCCTATCATTTCTTCCCCTCCTCGCAGTCCAATCTCATCTCCTTCTTTTTTTTATTCTTCTCTTCAAAAGACGTTGGAGGTTTTCTCTACCAAAACTCGTAACTCACCCTCTATCCTTCCATTGGATTCCATATGTTTTGAAAACGTAACTATTCGCAAAAAGAAGAAAGCTTCTATTCCGGTGTTGGACAGGGTTCCAGGGGCTCGATCCTACACTCCTTTGTCTACCAGATTAAAAAATGCGGCGAGGAACTCATCCGCCTCCTCTCCTTGGGTTCTTAGAGCTTTGTCACCCATTACTAGTGGTTCTTAATGAAAATTCTCTCCCTCAATGTTCGGGGCATGGGGGGCTTGGCCAAACAAAAGAGCCTCCACCATCTTCTCGCATCTATCTCACCTGACATCAGTCTCCTTCAAGAAACCATGAGTAGCACCTATCCTGGGCTTTTAGCGTTCTCCAAGCTCTGTCCTGGATGGGAGTTTTGTGCTATCAGTTCAAAGGGCCTCTCGAGAGGTATTCTCTCAGGATGGAACCCCCTTAGGGTGCGATGCAAGGCTTATAAAACTCTGGCGTGCATCCTTCTAAAGGCTCACTTCAGAAGCTCACATTTATCCCTCTCCATTTTGAATTATTACGGTCCTTATCTCCATCGTGATGTTTTTGGAACGTGGTTGCTCGAGGTGGTCTCCTTTCCCTACCCAATATGATCCTTGCAGGGGATCTCAATCTTACTCTTAATGTCTGAAATTTAGGGAAGTACAACCCAGATCGATCCTCTTGGGTCGTTCTTCACTCAACTATTTGCTGACTTCAATCTGGTGGATATTGCACCTTCTTGTGCAGGGCCTACCTGGAGAAATGATAGGACTGAGGAGGAGGGCATCTGTAAAAGACTTGACAGATTCTTACTCTCATCGAGCTTGATTGACCTGCTCCCTCAGCATAGGGTATGGTCTTCCCCTTCTATGGTTTCTGATCACTACCTGGTTCTTTTTTAGTGGATGGAGGAGCCTAACATTTATAATTTTCCTTTCAAGTTCAAGCATGCCTGGTTGTCAGATGAAGATTTTTCCAGGATGGTCAAAGCAGAATGGACCAGTCCGACTCTTGGAGATCATTCGGATGAGATGGATGCTCTCTCGCAGAAGTTCCAGTTGTTAAAAAGAAAGGTAAAAGCATGGATGCACACTAAATCCTTGGATATGAAACATGATCTCATCACTATTGAATCAGAAATTAAGATTCTATTGGAGTCTTCTATGTCAAAAATACTCTCTTCACAAGACCATATCAAGCTTTTCGTTCTCAGGAGTAAATTAAAGCTTCTTTTGGATCATGAATTACATACAAACCTTTTGCAAAGTAGGATGACTTGGGCAAATATGGGGGATGCAAACATGAAATATTTCCATTATGTGGCATCTGCTCGAAGGAATCAAAATGCCATTTGGGGCCTTCAGGACGATATGGAGAACTTGATTGAAGATGACAAGGGTTTAAAAGATCTTGGTGTTAGGTATTTTTCAAAGATTTTTAGGGATGGCAATCAGACTAACATTGTGGCTCGGTTGAAGGTTATTCATTTATTCCCTTCTTTTATTCTTAAGGAGGAAACTAAGAGCTTCACTCACCATATTTCCTTAGAGGAAGTGGAACATGCATTAAAATCTTTCAAGCGGGATAAAAGTCCTAGACCAGATGGATGGCCGATGGAATTATTTTTGGCTTTCTTTGACATTCTAGGAAATGACCTCCTGAATGTGGTTGAATTGTCCAGACTGAATGGAAGAGTCTTTCCCTCCTTTAACTCTACCTTCATTGCCCTCATTCCGAAGAAAGAAAAGCCTCTTACTTTCATTGAGTTCAGACCCATATCTCTATGCAATTCAGTATACAAACTTATATCCAAAATTGCGGCCTTACGCTTGAAGCCATTCCTGGATAAGTTTATTTCGCCCTAGCAATTTGGTTTTCTAAAGAATAGGTAGATCTTGAGCCCATTGCTATTACTCAAGAGGTCTTACACTCAGTGAAGAGTAAAAATAAGTGTGCTCTAATTCTCAAGCTTGACTTGTCAAAAGCATTTGACAGGGTGAATTGGTCTTTTCTTAGACTCATGCTTATTCAGATTGGAGTCCCCCTGGTGGGGGTCAATTGGATTATGGGCTATTTATCTTCTGAAAACTTTGCCCTGCTTGTAAACGGTACCTCCTCCAGTTTTTTTCCTGCTTCCAGGGGTATTAGGCAGGGCTGTCCACTGTCTCCCCTCCTGTTTATTCTTGTTATTGAGGGGCTTAGTCTATTAATTGAAGATGCTCAGAACAATGGTAGGATCAAGGGTATTAGCATATCACCTTAGCTATCACTTACTCATCTGTTATTTGTTGACGATGTGATTCTCTTTGGTTCAGGCACTTTTGAAGAATGGATTGCCTTCAAAGCCATTTTGGATAATTTTTGTGCAGCCTCAGGTATGTGTATCAACATGGGCAAATCCTGTTTACTTTTCAATAATGTGGAAGGAGGGATCTTAAACAGGATCTCTCGTACTCTATCTTTCAAGTTTGACCATATCTCTCTGGGTTTCAAGTATTTGGGCTATTTCATCAAGCCTGTTGGATATTTAGTAAAGGATTGGCACTGGCTTGTAAAACATTTTGAAAGGAGAATCCAACACTAGACCCATCGGTTTCTCTCCCTGGGGGGTAGACTTGTCCTGATCAAGGTTGTTCTTACCAATATGCCTATTTACTGGCTGGTTCTTGTTCCTATTCCTAAGTCGATTTTAGACAAGCTCAGAAAGTTGATTTTTTCCTTCTTATGGGGCTCTTCTGCAAAAAAGAAAAGTTCCACTTGGTGGACTAGTTGTCACTTTCGCGACCCACCTCCCATGGAGGTTGGGGTATTAAAAATTTGGGCTGGTTTAGTCTCTCCTTGCATTTGAAAAGCTTATGGATGCCCCTTAAAGGGACTAGGATCTGGCATCAAATCTTGTCCATAAAATATTTAAAAAATCACTTTGTGGTGACTTGGATTCGACAAAAGTCATTTGATGTTAATGGTGTCTCAGTGATTTGCAAGGGCTTTCTTCTTACACTTACCTAGGCTGGAAGATGTCTCTCTTGGCAAGTGGGGAATGGGGAAGATACTCTCATTGGCTTGGATCCGATAGTGGGCACTGACACCTTGACTGTATTCCCTCTGAATCTCCGTGAGTATCTGGAGGATTATGGCATCACTTCCCTGGCACATGCCCATAATTTTTCACCTGAGGCTCCGGGATACTGGCTCACTGCAGAATATTTGGAATTGGGGGGTGAGTGGAAATTATTGTGGGACAAATAGAGGCAACCACACTCCTTCTGTCACACAACTTCTCATGCTTTATGTAGAGGCAATGCTTTCTTCCTCAAATGGACTAACGTAGCTGCAAAGATCAAAATACCCATGATACTATTCCACCTATCTAGTTGTGTAGAGGCAATGCTTTGATAGTTGAATCATGATGATGTGTGACATTCTATTAACTATGATCTAGCTATTAAGTCTCCTTTATGTTGGTTGTGTATCATGATCTTCCTAATTCAGAGATGTTATTGTTTAATTGTGTGTGTACCCCAGTTTTAGTGTACACTTGTCACAGCAGGGGGTGTGGGGTGAAATCCCTCGAAAGAATTTTTTGGGGATGTTTGTTGGCTAACAATTTGCGGGCCCATGGTATTTTCCCATGGTAATTCCCCTATAAAATGAAAGTATTGTAATATGGTTGTGTATTGTATTATAGCATTGTAAAACATTCTATGTATGTGTGAGAGAGAGAGACGATGAGAGAGTGAAGAGGAAGTGCAATGAGTGTGTTACAGGTTGTATCCCTTCATTTTGTTGGAAGATATAATAATAAAGGATTGGCAATTTATGTGTGGATGTATCCCATCTTCGGTGAACCACGTTATATTGGTGTCCCTCTTGTAACGTGTCAATGTGTTTTATATTTGCATCTTGTTTATTGTTATTGCTTTGCGATCATGTTTTTCTAACACTCTAGAGACTGATCACCTCTAGATTGAATTACTTTATAATAAGGTCACTTGGAATGAATAGTAGAATGATATGGCCACATCAATGGACAAATATCCTTAGTATAATTGTTATGATAGATAATTAATGTGATTGATAAAAGTGGGTACATATGGATCATGCAGATAAGATAGAGAGATAAGTGATGGCATGCATAGAGAAATAGAGAATTCGAATCACACACGGTATTGACTTTAGTTAATGTGGAGAGAACTAAGTTTGTTAACTTCAGTGATATTAACAATGCAAGCTTCAATTAAATGAAGAGAATTCGGTGTATTCACTTTAGTGATGTAATCAAGTAAGACTTCAGTGAAAGGAGTTAACAAAAGTGTTAATAATTAAGATCTAGATAACTAAAGTGATTTTCATGGCAATACTTTAGTTAAACTAAAAGATGACATAAGAGAACTCATTGTATTCACTTCAGTGATGTAATCAAGTAAGACTTCAGTTAAAGGAGTTGGCTAAAGTGTTAATAAATAAGATCTAGTTAACTAAAGTGATTTGCATGGAAATACTTTAGTTAAACTAAAATATGACACTTTAGTTAAAAGACGATACTTTAAGTTAATTAAGTTAGTATATAACTGAATGATTTAGCCTCCAGTTAGTAATTGAGTTCAATCCAAAGACAGTCAATGAAGAGATGCGCCTTGGTTGAGATATTAACTCATTTCGGTGATCTAGTTTACTAGCATCCAAGGCAAAAGGGCGAATCAGTGTGCAAGTTTTGCCTACTAGTGCAAAAAGTGTGAATTGGTGTGCAAAGTTTTGCTCTTCAGTGTTGAAAGGGAGAATGGTTGAGAGGGCAGAGTTCACTAGTGGAAATAATGTGAATTGACTTGTAAGTTGGGCATACTACTGAGAACCTCCTTCCATCTCTATTCTCTATTGCTTTGTGATAACACCTGGGGTGTTGATTCTCTCTTATCATGCACCTAGGGTGTCCAAGGAAATATGCTATTGTAAAAGGCATTCTTTGTTATCTATCAGTATTATACTTTGGAGATTTGTTGGGGTTTTTATCTCTCATTGCTTTGAGGGTTTTCCCCAGGGTACATATTGTGTTATGTGTAATTGCTTATGTGTATGAATGTTCAAATTATTTCGAGTACTCATTTATTTCGTATTTAAAGATTAAAGATCAAAGCTCAACCAAAAATTAACACCCATGACATGTACTCTACTTATGTTGTCATAATCAATCTTCAATTGGTTAAGCAAGCCCCTTTAATGAATCCATGAAGGAACCAATCTTCAATTGGTTGAGTGAAACCCTTTAATGAATCCATGAAGAGTGAGTCAAAGGATTAAAGGAATGATTCGAGGCAAGAGGAACAACATAGTTATGTGTGCAGTCGCGACACAAATTGACAAACTTCATAGAATTTAATGGAAATAATCCAAGATATCTCCAATGGAAGCTAACAAACCCAGATCTCAACCTTCTCACGAGCAGGTATTTTCCTTTTGTCCAATCTTCTTTCTATTCTATTCAATGCATAATATCTTCTTTCTATTCTATTCAATGCATAATACAAAATGTGTTTCATGTTAGGTTGTGATGTGAAGTGGAGGTTATGTTGCAAAGTGGTGGTTGTGCAATGAATCATTCTATCTTGAAGAATGTGGTGTTGCAAAGTGGAGGCAATGCAGTCAAGCATTCTATCTTGGATCTAGAAACTATCCTTACAAAGTACATTGTGTCAATTCTTGCTAAGGACGAATGGAACCAGGTCATGGAAAGAGGCACAAAGGCCACGTAGGTGAAGACTATGATGGCACACGTAATCAAGGTGGTGATGCATAAACCTTGCTTCATGCATGGAAGCAAAACTAATGATAGAATACATTCTAACATTAATTCACTTTTGATAAATGGCGCTCAAAGGTAATGTGAAGAGTTTACATGAAACTTAAATAAACACGTCACATATTCACATGGTTGCCTCGATATGAGGCCAAATAAGAAGTGAAAGTTATTGATTGGTGGACATGAAACCTTTTGGATGTTGATAGGTCTCTATAAAGTGTCTTTGTATATCTTTAACCAAAACTTAGATTAAAAGTTACCTTAGTGCATAGGTTTGTGTCGTTTTAATAGAAAAAAATGACAAGCCCATTTATAGAGTCCATGGCATCCTAAAGGTAGGGACTAATAAGGTCTTCAACACATCCCACCAATGGTTTTAAGAGGCCGTGATAAAATGTATTTAGAATGTGCAAATAAGAAATGAACAACAACATCAACATGTACAACACTGTGCATATTAGAATACTAGAGAATTTATGGAGATATTGTCTTTGGTCCTTTGAACCATCTCTAGTTAAACTATTAAGTTTCTCATCAACATTGTTGAGAAAAGGATTCATATTTTCATGTTGGGTTAAAGGAGTGGCTTTAATCCATTTATTTCTTTAGAGAGGAGGGTTATTGGTCATGACACTAGTATTTGATGATGTGTGTAAGGACCAATTTGACAATTTATTGTTCATATTTATAAAGAATCATGAGAGCGGCAAAGCAGCAAGTCTTTACTTTTTGAAATTAAATTTATTGAAATCATTAAAAATTGTCAAAATTGTAACAAAAAATTATTATGGAAAACACAAGTACTAAGAAAACATTGTTTTTTAATATAAATGTATATATGTGTGTGTGTGTGTGTGTGTATATATATGTGTGTGTGTTAGGGTTAACCTTGACTTGAGATCGAGTCAAAGGTGGTTAGGTCTAGCACATGGTTTGGGCACATGGTTTGTTGTAGCCCATGGTATTGTCCCATGGTATTGCATTGGTTAACCTTGACTCGAGATTGAGTCAAAGGTGGTTAGGTCTAGCACATGGTTTGGGCACATGGTTTGTTGTAGCCCATGGTATTGTCCCATGGTATTGCATGTGATTAAGCCTTTATAAGGCTTGAGGAGGCTCCATTGTAATTGTACTGGATATGTGTATTGTATTGTACTGGATATGTGTACTGTATTGTACTGGATGTGGGCATTGTATTGTACTGGAAGAGAGACTGTGAGAGCGTGAAGAGGAAGTGCAGCGATTTTGCTGCAGATTGTATCCCTTCATCTTTTTGGACTGCAATAAAAGGACTGGCAAATTTCTTTGTGGACGTAGCCCATCGTTTGGGTGAACCACGTTATATCTGTGTCTCTCTGTACTGTTTTAATTTGTTTTGCATCTTGTTTATTGATTTAACTATATATCTGTTATTGCTCTGCGGTCCTGTTTTCTAACAATTGGTATCAGAGCCAAAAGGTCTATTTGGCTTGTAAACTCGCAGGAAAGAAGGGTTCCTGGTTCGAGTGGGAGCAATGGCGGAAGAAGGAAAGTTTAGGGTCGATAAATTTAACGGCCAAGACTATCAGTTATGGAAGATGCAAATGGAGGACTATCTATACCAGAAAGATTTGTACCTGCCGTTGGGCGAAAAAGCAAAACAGCCAGCGGCTATGAAGGATGAAGAATGGGAGGTTCTTGACAGAAAGGCACTAGGAACAATACGGTTGTGCCTAGCTTCGTCAGTGGCCTTCAATATTTCGAAAGAAATAACGACAGAGGGTGTGATGAGCACATTGAGTAAGCTCTACGAAAAACCCTCGGCTTCTAACAAGGTATTTTTAATGAAGCGTTTATTTAATATGAAGATGTCG